>RXON01004698.1:0-90003 GCA_009667805.1 Leptobrachium leishanense | reverse complement strand
AAGAATTGGAGGAAGGGGAGAGGGGGTAAGAGGGGTCACACCACTTAATAAGTTAAAGTGGTCAGGGTGTGTAGAGTGGCCCTTTATCAATATCTGATCCCTTGTTTTCCACTTCAAAATAAGGATAAATTGATTGAATTTCTGTCTGTGTTATCAACACCATTTATATATTTAATATTTTTATTACCCTGTATAAATATTTTTCTGCAATATATTTCATCACTAAAGTAATCAGATGGTCTGCAGTTTGGGGATCTTCTTAGGCTAGGGTCAGACGAAAGCATTTTTCCCCGCCAACGTGAAAAAGTCGTCCGAACGCATTGACGTATTTTTTCACGGAATGCGCAAAAACGGTCAGACGACGCGCATTTTCGGGCGTGATTTTGTACGGATCGTCAATAAAACTCTTTTTGCGTCTGGACGTTATGTAGGCTGGACATTAGCAGCGTCTGACATCTCCTAATCACACAAACACGCCGCTATGCCGCAGCTGCACACTCAGTACGTCAGTACTAGCGGTTCAGCGTTCTCAGAAAAATGCATTCAAATTCCACTTGCGTTGCACGGCCGGACTTTTGAGCGGCTGTACATCGTATATTGGCCGTCATTGCCCGTCATCTGCTGCTAGTGCGGCCGTAATTATGTGCGCCAGAACGCACGTTAAAAGTGCGCTGGTCTGACCCCAGCCTTAACTGACCACCTTTTCGAAGAGGATTTATTTTGTTGTGTTGAAAACAGTCCATCGGATATTTCAGGAGAGGCTTTATGAACATATCTGAGAATGGAACCTGAAAAACCACAGTTATCTAAGGCTGTTAAAAGCAGAGGACATATTCAGTTTGGCTTCCATGTTTTTATTTTGAAGCAAAAGACAGTAGGGAAAGTAACAAGGATACAAAATAATCAATAAATAATCAAATAATGAATAAGATAATATTCTTTGCTCTATCATTTTAGTAATAATTAACCTATTTTATGATATCCTCATCATTAGCACAGGTTTTGTATAATCCGCCAGAATAAGCCTTTTTATTTTTTTGAGGAAGTATTTTATCAGGACGGATACATTGAAATTTCCCTCGTTTTCAAGTATGTCCTGGGTGGCGAGTATGTACCGTTAGGTGAGTTGCCCAAGGACACTTACTAGAGAGGTGCTCTTGCTGGGATTCGAACCTGTGTCTCCACAGTTATAGAGCAGTGATTTCCTCTGTTCAATCAATCACTTCTCCATTTTCCCATTTGGTAGATGAATACCTTCAAAAATTTGTAACAGATTTCAGGTGTGTGCTGGATGGAAAAGGCACAATTTTTATATAGTTTTTTTTTTCCAAGCTAGTATTTTGCGTGTCATCACATGTTTCTGTAAAGGTCTGCCTTGTTTCCCTTGTTAACGCTGTTTAACCACTTCGCTGCTGAGGACGCGCTCAGCGCGTCCTCAGCAGTCCCGCTGGTATGCGGAGGACGCGCTGAGCGCGTCCTCCCATCGGGGTCAGCGTTCGGCCGGGTTCCGGCCGATCGCTGGCCCCTCCGGTGCGGGCTGACATCCTGGATGTCAGCCGCGCATCCGGACCAGCAGCCGCCAGCATTAGGTGTCATCGCGGGGGCGCGATGACACCTAATTCAGGCGCCCCCCCCGCATGTGCGGAGGAGGCGCCTGAAAGGGAGGGGGGGGAGGTCCTTCGGACCTCTCTCCCTCCCGATCGGCGGCGCACAGGGGGTTAACCCAGGCATCATTTGGAAGGGCACAGCCTGCCCTTCCAAATGATGCCTGGCATTAACCCCTGGGGAGCTGGATCGCGAATCGGCGCTGAAAAGCGCCGGTTCGCGATCCTTTCCCGGAGCTGGCCGACATCTTGGATGTCGGCCAAGCCTCCGGGAACTCCCCCAGAGGACTGGCGTCATCGTGCGTAGCACGATGACGCCAGTCCTAGCGTTAACCCCTAACTGCCACCAACTGTGGAGATAGGGAGTTCTAATGAACTCCCTATCTCCCGATCCGTGGCAGTTAGGGGTTAAATTTTGGTATCGTTGGATCGGCCAGAGCATGGCCGTTCCAACGATACCAAACACTACAGTCAAAAATTTTGTAAAAAAAAAAAAAAAATGAAAAAAAAAAATTAAACACTTTTTTTTTTTTTTGGGTTTGTTAATGCAGCAATATTGTTCCCATTTCAATTATAATGTGAACAATGATGCTGCACTAACGATTTTTGTATGCGGTACGTTTGTTAAAAATAGTGTCATTTTCCCCAAAAAAAATGTAACGAGACCCCATCTCTAATTTTTTTAACAAGCGCACCCCATACAAAATATAACCGCAATTGCTCGCATGTTAAAATGTGGAAAAAAACACTTTACACATTGTAAATTATTGAAAATACATATTTTATTGCATTTTTTGTTATAATATACAGACATGACATAACGTATACATATAATAATGACATATTATGAATCTACCGAGTCTGACGGAAAGAACGATATATAATATGTCTGGGTCATATACTAAAATAAGCCTTCAAAACACGTTTAAACATGATGCGCAAAACAGGTAAAAATGACCTCAGCATAGGGGCGGGAAAAGCCTCAGCAGCGAAAGGGTTAATAGATGGCATGCTGGGTTTTCTAATGCCAAGCTGTTATCTACACGCAGTGAGATGCTCCAATAATGATTCTTTCTCAAAATCACACAGTTTATTTGTGATGCGCTCAGCAGAAAGCTTGGTCTTTTACTCCTATCTTGCAGTCTTTTTCATTTAAGACTTGCATGCAGAGTTTTAGAAATTTCGGACATTATTGCCGAAAGATCTATGACAGTCCCTTTGAGAGAATGATATTAGACTTAATAAATACTGTTGTATAGTATACATATTTAATGAAAACTGATAATAATTATAAACTTTGGCCAGTATAACTATCAAGGCAGATGAAGTGGTAACAGTGCTGATGGAGAGGCCTAAAAACACATAATATAGTTCGAGAAAATAGTGTCAGAAATTAATGGTAGCCCACTGTTATAGATTATTATAAACATTATTTTAAATGTAGAGATATGGCAGACGCTCCAGATGTTTTAGACATTTATTATAAATGTAACTTATTATTTATTTATTTATAAAGTATTTTACCAGGAAGGATACATTGAGATTTCTCTTGTTTTCAAGTATGTCCTGGGTTCAAGAACATGAATTGTTACAGTTGTCACAGAAATACAAAGTAATAAAATGCAAGATATATTAACACAAAACACAAATATACATATTAACAGAATATAAATATGTAAGAAATATAGTCACTATGTTACATGTTTATAGGTGCATTCTGTATCCAGGTATGTAAATAAAGATCTCTTAAGTGACTTTAGACTGGGGGAAGATTTGATGGTGTCTGGGAGGTTATTCCAGAATTGTGGTGCTCCGTAGGAAAATGAGGATCGAGACACTTTCTTTTTATATTGTGTTATTGCAAGTAAGGTGCTGGTCCTGGCCCGGAGGTTATAGGATGAGGGAACTGCTGGGGGAAGCAGTCTATTTAGATAGGGTGGTAGCTTCCCAGAAAATCTCTTAAACACCAGTTTGGAAAGGTAAAGGGTGCGTCTGGATTCCAGCGACGGGCAGTTTAGTTCTTTTAGAATGTCACAATGGTCGGTCGTGTAGTTACATTGTAGCACAAAGTGGCAGAATGAGTTATACAATGTAATAAGTTTATGAAGGTGTGTATGCGGGGCGGCTGCATACACTACATCTCCGTATTCAATAGCCGGCATAAGCATTTGTTGTACAATCTGCTTTCTTACCGCGGGGCTCAGGCAGGGTTTGTTTCTGTACAGGGCACCTAGTTTAGGGTAAAGTTTAGATGAGAGTTTTTCGATGTGGGGGCCAAAGGATAGATTTGGGTCTAACCACATACCTAAATATTTGAGAGCAGGGGCAGACTGACAAGTAATGGGGCCCCCGTGCAATAGGAGTTAGTGGGGCCCCTTGTGCCATGCCTACACAGTAGGCCACACCCATAAACCCCTCCCATACAACGCACAAACCACATGCACATTGTTACGTTACAGAATTTATTTCTTTGCACAATTTTCAACTATTTTAAATGAGTTAATAAAATTCACTCGGGCCCCCAGCGAGTTGGAGAATCCATTGAGCCCCCTCCAGACTTACAAACTGCCACTGCTCTGCTGCGGTTGACGTCACACACTCGTGGCAGCTATGGCCACGGCACAGAACAATAAAACTCACTCATACACACCGCACAAGGGTATATATTGCCCCCCGCAGCTCACACATTGATATATATTGCCCCCAGAAGCTCGCACATGGATATATACTGCCCCCAGCAGCTCGCACATGGATATATATTGCCCCAGCAGCTCGCACATGGATATATACTGCCCCAGCACCTCACACATGGATATATACTGCCCCCAGCAGCTCACCATGGATATATATTGCCCCCAGCAGCTCACACATTTATATATATTGCCCCCAGTAGCTCACATATGGATATATATTGCCCCAGTAGCTCTCACATCAATATATATTGCCACAGTAGCTCACACATGGATATATATTGCCCCCAGTAGCTCACACATTGATATATATTGCCCACAGTAGCTCACACATTGATATATATTGCCCCCAGTAGCTCACACATTGATATATATATATTGCCCCAGTAGCTCACACATTGATATACTGTATATTGCCCCTAGTAGCTCACACATTGATGTATATTGCCCCTAGTAGCTCACACATTGATATATATTGCCCCCCTGTTGCTCACACATTGATATATATTGCCACAGTAGCTCACACATGGATATATATTGCCCCCAGTAGCTCACACATTGATATATATTGCCCACAGTAGCTCACACATTGATATATATTGCCCACAGTAGCTCACACATTGATATATATTGCCCCCAGTAGCTCACACATTGATATATATATATTGCCCCAGTAGCTCACACATTGATATACTGTATATTGCCCCTAGTAGCTCACACATTGATGTATATTGCCCCTAGTAGCTCACACATTGATATATATTGCCCCCTGTAGCTCACACATTTATATATAATTGCCCCCAGGAGCTCACACATTGATATATACTGACCCCAGCAGCTCAGGGGCCCGGTTTTGTAAGGCAAGCTCCGACCACGGCGGCGCACTACCAAACCGCCTCGTTGGCGGCGCTGCAGTGTGCCTACCTGGGCCCCACATTCTCAAACAGTAGGAGTGCACCCTGCATTGACGCCGCCCCCCCATGTGATGCACGCATGCATCACGTGAGGGGCGGCATCAATGCAGCGTGCACTCCTGTTTTAGAATGTGGGGCCAAGGTAGGAACACTGCAGCACCACCGACGAGGCGGTTTGGTAGTGCGCCGCCGTGGTCGGGAACTTGCCTTACAAAACCGGGCCCCTACTGACCCACGGGACCACGGGCAGCGCCCGAGTGCCTGATGGGTCAGTCCACCCCTGTTTGAGAGAAGTGACTGTGGTCAGCGTGTCATTTGATTTTGTCCTGACACATAGATGGGGAGTTTGCAATTTATGTAGTTTAGATGCTGTTGTGACAGTATTTAGAAAAGGTTGTTATCTGCGATCCACTTTTCTACCTCTGTGAATTGTTCTTGCATCACTGCCTCCAGCTGCGGGAGATTTGGTTTGCTGGTATACATTAGTGTTGTCTGCGTACATGTGTACAGTTGAGGCTTTGCAGACATTGGGCAGATCATTTATGAATATCGTGAATAGCAGGGGGCCGAGTATCGAGCCTTGGGGTACACCGTATGTGAGTGGTAATTGTAAATAACTGCTTTATGGTTAAGTCAATTGTGGCTTTTAACCCTTCACTGCCAAGTGATTTTTCAAAAAAAAACATTATCAGAAACCAGTGTTTTTTTGTAAAATCATTATTAATTAATGTTATAGTAAGAAATACTTGAGCTTCTACCCATTGTGTGTCTTACTGTAAGTAACCTCTTTTTGGCCAGTAGATGGCACCATCTACTACCAAATTGAGTTAGAGGTTTGAGCGGCTGGTCTATTTTCTTCTATTTTTCACCATATCGACTGCTGAAAGCCCGGTATTTCAGCACTTTGAGCAACTGATTTTACAGTTTTAGTTCTTTGGGCATTATGCCCACATAGCTAAAACTTTGGGGGCACCTTCTGCAACCCAAAAGCAAACAAATTTAATTTGCTTTTGTGCTCCAGATTAGCATATAGAGATATCTCGATATCGGGGCACAAGATGGTGCCTTTGAAGCCTGAGCTATATCGATCAGTAGTGAAGGGGTTAATAACAAATCCCAAAGTTTGAAGTTAATATGAATAATGGCTTTTATAGGATTGCCCAGTTAGAAGTTGATATGTCTATATTATATGACACAAATAAGTAAAACCTATACTAAAATGTTAGATGGTACATACATGGACCTCTTATTGAAAAAACATGTATACCAAATACATGTGTACCTCTCTTGACATCCCAATTTCCTTAGAATATCATCTTATCTCCAGTGCCATAACCCTGTTCTGTGTCATCCATAAAGGCAGCCAGTTTCTTCCTCCCAAAAGAGCAGTTGAATTAGCTGTACATATAACAATATAAACTAATAAACTAAACAAAAAAGGATTGGGTTCCTCACGACTCCATCGGACGCCAACCCACTGGTGGTCAACAGAAAGGAGAGAGAAGTCGGTCATATCTTTCTCAAATCGAAGAGCTTATTTTATTTGGAAGATTGCAACATTTCATCTCGAAGCTCAAGCCTTTATCAATTTAAAGACGATACAGTTTTATATATATATATATCTCTCTATCCAAAAGTAAATTTAAAATCTATGAAATAATAAAGTCGACTCAATTTTTTTTCAAAGAAAGCCTAATCTAATACATTTATGTATATAACGGATATGCCCATTAACAATCGTGGAGATGTGAGGAAGGATACTCAAAAAGTGGTGATGATAGGGGTGTAAAATTGAAATTTCTCAAAGGAGCAAAAATAGAACCTCATGCTTTTATTATGGTTTCTCTGCAAAACAGTATTATGAAGATCTCAAATCCCATCTTGGTGATGAAGCAACAAGTCTCCAGAAGGCCCACAAGTGATTTTAGCAGATTCATGTCTGGACATTTTGACGTCTGTGATGAAGGAAGAGAGGGACACTCCTACACGCCTTGGATGAGACCATGGTGGCCAAGGCGAAGGAATTTATGGATCAGGAACTTCAAATCCTTCTCAAAAAGCTTGAGAAAAGGATAGAGTGCCCCATTGAGTTATTTTGTCATAGTAAAATCATCTATTACCAGCTTTTCATAATCTACTTTTTTTTTGTCCTGTGTGCCAGGAGAATAGTGAACTATTGGGAATCCACTGATATTCTGTAGTTTCCCAATACTTCCTATACAAAGTACATGACACATAAAAATAGAGTAAAGCTGACTCCCTGAAGAGCCTACCCTTTTTATTATAGCAAGTGGATCATTAGTGTTTTTGACACAAAAGTCAACTGAAAAACAGACCAATATGTATAATGACACAAAACTAGCCTCACATTAAATATAAACTATATGTAGTTGGTTCCAAATGGTGAGAAACACACATGTGCGAACTCACCCATAACTCTTATACGTGCTGTTAAAAAGGATAAAATAGGCAATAAACAGTATCTGTTGGACACATAGGGGGAATAGAAATATATTAGAAAATAATGGAAAGCTCACAAGTCTTTCACATTTGTAACACACAGTATGAGAAAGACATGTGTTTTAAGACTCTACAGGGTTTGGCAATATCAGCAAGAGGAAGAAGCGGTCAGCAGTGTCTTATACCTCAGAAATAAATAGAAGCTAAACATACGTTTGGTGGGTGGTCATAGTTTGATGTTTTGAAAAGTCAATCATTATATTAAAACTGTTTAATTGTTTACTTACAGTGTGTAATATATTGAGGTTACCCTGCTGATAGATAAAGATGCAATCACAACAGGAGCAAAGAAGCAAAGAAGGCAATTATTGATACTTCATATTCTTGCATGTAGAATATCACTGACAATGCTAAATGCAGTAGAGGCTCTTTCATATGGGCAGATTGGGCAGTGCCCCACACAGCAAACAATAATTATGATGGCAAAATAGATCATTTGGCATAGGTAAAGAATATTAACCTTTTTATCTTAGGAGCACTAATCATTAAAACACAAATTTACAAATGTAAATATGTAGTCGTGTTAAAAAACTGTCAGGTCTATTCAAAGAAAGGTGAAACTCAAGAGAATTACTGGAGAAGTTAAAATTCTAGGTCAAAATAGCCAAACCAGAAAAATCCTCCCATTTATCTCATATTCCAAATCAGCTATTTGGTCTAGATTGTTCTCTTCTCCTGCCAATTCTCTTGGATTTCACTTTTCTCTGAATAACCCTGTGTGTTAATGCCATTTTTTCCCCATAATTACAATCCTTGAATTCTTTTCCTTCCCTTAATTGACGTATACATGGAAAGGATATTAAAAGCAACTAAGCATGTCAGGTTCATGGGACATTTATGAAAACTTCCCCTTAGGACGTCACTTTAAATATTTCACTGCTGAACAATTTCACCCCTGTGGCTGTGCTCATTTTCACCACTTAATGTTCATCATATTTAAATGTGATTTGAAGTCAAGTTTTATTCTAGAACACAGACAAATTATTTATCTTTTTTCTGCAGACACGGACGATCAAAAATATATTATTAATAGGTTTATATTAGGGATGGGCTGCCGGTTCGAACATGAATTCGCATCGAACATTGGCTGTTCGACCGTTCGCCGAACGGTGAACATTTCCGCGTGCTCGCCCACAATGGACCACAATGCACTGTGCCCTGGCCTGAAGCTTGTAATTGGCTACAGCCTTGCACCTGACCACAGGTCAGGTGCAAGACTATGCCAATCAGGGCTCAGAGTCTTGATTGGGCAAATTTTGCCCAATCATGGGCTCACAGAGCTAAGTCCCGCAGCAGACTATATAAGGCTTCCCTGCATCGCTAGCGTGTGTGTTGCAGGAGTGAATCAGAGAGGAGAGAAGATTGTTGGATTTGCAGGGACAAGCTGGCAGTGGCAAATAGCAGGGAACTGGCAGCCTGGCTGTGAAATATCATACCACAGTTGAATCAGAGTTCATCTTTATCTATTCAGAGTTGAATCTGGGTCTTGTTGCCAACTATCAGGGTGTATCACTGAGTTATAGCAGAGTTCTGGAAAATCTGTATATCTTTAATCTAATTCTAGATTAGGGATGAGCCGAACAACCCCGTGTTCGGTTCGCATTCTAACTCGAACAATTTCAAAAGTTCGAGTTCGGACGCGAACCGGATCCAAACTCAATGCAAGTCAATGGGACTCGAACGTTCGATTTTTAGAGTGCCCTCCAAGAGGGCATATATGCTAGATATTTGCCATAAAAGGTGTATGGGGGTCCAGGTAGTGCCCTGGGGACAGGAAACAAGGACAAAAAGTTAAAAAAATAACGTTTTTAAAGGAACAGTGAGTTTTTCATGAAATAAAGGTTAAGAATAAAAACGAAAAATTCCTTCAAATATCGTGTCTAGGAGGTCCCCATAACCTGCCCGTGAAGTGGCAGATTTGTAGGATATATAGAATCATTTAAAAACAAAACAATGACATTTCAAATGACGGTAAATGGTTTTCCTTTAATCTATTCATAAACAACTGCTTGGGGCGGCAGCCTGTATGAAAAGAGGAGATGTTTTAGGACACGCAGAACAAGTTTAGTGATTTTTTTGGCTAAATTATGGTGAAACTTATGCAGGCTTTGGATGAAAGTAACAATAGGTGCTTTAAAATTGGGCCTTTAATGTCGGCAACAGTGCTGTCACAACGTAATCCCTCTGTGGTATTGTGGAAGAGTGCAGGGTTGGACCCTGCTGTCCAATATTAAAATGATATGAATCTGGTAATATAGGCGTCAGTGGCAGTGCACCCAAATATTACTGCGCTATAGTGTATGGCAGGATGGAAGCGCACCAGCAGTAACAAGCAGCGGAATATACCAGACAGGGGCACAGAGCGAGAGTAGTTCAGTATAACAAAACCAGCTCAACAACGTTTAGGCACTAGTACTGTGCTACTGTATATGGTGAGAATTGGCGCACACCAGTCCCGGCGGCTCTGTGTGATCACGCCGCGCCCTGCCCCCTGATCACTCACAGCCAGGGATATGGTTCCTGCTTGCTGGAAGATCCACTGCGTGGCCCACTATCCAGTGGGTCCAAAGACTCTCAAGTGGCTTCCAGCCCTCAAGCTCTCTCCTGGAGGAAGACCTTCTATCAGGTACTGTTACCAAAGGCTCCTGCTTCCCCTCAAGAGGAACTAGAGAGAGACTACGTGGCCCACCATCCACTTGCCTGTGTTACTATCTGTTCTATGCTGGACTGTTTGCTGTGAACCATCCCACAATACAAGCTTTGTTGTGCATTTACTGTCTCCAGTGTCTTTCTGCCTGCTCACCCCCAGCGCTTGGGAATATAACATCACACTGAGGCCGTGCCATGGCTCCTTCCTGGCACAAACCTGACAGTACCGCACCTTTATCACCGCCTGCAAACTCATGTTCTCTCTTTGCCCACGTACTTATGGATCTGACTCTGTGAAAGTATGTTCAGCCATTTCCTTACTGTCTGGAGCTCCACAGGACTGGGCCTTTCAACTCCTACGTGAAGGAAGCCCTATATTGACTTCCTGGAGTTCCTTTGTCAGAGCCATGAATCCTATTTATGATGACCCTCTGCGTTCATCAGCTGCATTATCCACCATTCAGTACCTGCGACAAGGACGACAACCAGTGGAGGATTTATCTCCGAGTTCCGAGCTGTGGCTGCAGATACAGGCTTGAATGATGTGGGTCTTTGACCAACTAAAGGACGAATTGGCCCAAATAGGGGTACCCACAACACTGGATGCCATGATTCTACAGTCCCTGATCCTGGACCAATGCTTCAGGGAGCGGCATCAGGAGAGAACAGCCAACACTTCTTCATTACCTCCTCGGCGATCTGAGCCATCCTCTATGATCCCTGCCCAGCCTTCCAGTTCCGCTCCTTCACTCTCAGAACCCATGGAGGTTGGCCTAGCAAGAGGTCCTCTGTCCCCTGCTGAACGAAGCAGACAACGCACCCAGAACCTCTGCCTGTACTGCGGTCAACCAGGTCATCTCCTACGTGGCTGCCCTATACGACCACCGCTTCCTTCCGATGGAGGTAAGAACTACCCATTTTCCATTTTTCTACAATGTGTATTTGGTTCTACCTCCGCTCATCTGACCATTCCTGTCATCCTGCAGTGGGGAGATAGAAGCGCTAACGTTTCCGCCATCATAGACTCCAGAGCCAGTAACAACTTCTTTGACCTCTCTCTCGCTACCTTCTTAGCTGTTCCTACGTGACTAAAGATGACTCCCACGCCTCTGCAAATGGTAGATGGAAGCACTCTACGTACCGGCCCCATCACTCATGAAACCACTCCTCTGTCGCTGCTCATCGGAACCAAGCACAAAGAGCAACTTCAATGGGACATCGTACCTTCCCCCTTGTTTCCTATCATTCTAGGGCTTCCTTGGCTTCGTACCCACAACCCCTCCATCAACTGGTCCTCAAATACTGTCTCTTTTTCCTCTCACTGTCGACACTTTTGTATGAACAGATCCACCACCAAAATGATCGCCTTTTCCACCTACCAGTCTTCTGAACTGCCAGCTAAATATTCTGACTTCCAAGATGTGTTCGAGAAAAAAGGGGCTGACATGCTACCCCCACACAGAGAATATGACTGCCCTATCGACCTCCTTCCGGGAGCACCCATACCCCATGGGCGCATTTACAACCTGTCTGTTCCCGAATCCCAATCCTTAAAAGGAGTACATTGAGGATGGGCTCCAAAAAGGATTCATACGTCATTCCACTTCACCTGCCGGGGCTGGCATCTTCTTTGTTGGGAAAAGAGATGGTGGACTTCGCCCTTGCGTTGATTATAGGGCCCTGAACGCAATCACGATACGTAACTGCTACCCGCTACCATTGATCCCCGAGCTATTGGATCGAGTGAAGGATGCTTGTGTCTTCACCAAGATCGATCTCCGAGGGGCCTATAATTTGGTATGAATGAGACAAGGGGACGAGTGGAAGACCACCTTCCGTTCTCGATACGGCCACTTTGAGTATCGCGCCATGCCGTTCGGCTTGTGCAACGCCCCAGCCGCCTTTCAACACTTTCTCAATGACATTTTTCGGGACATCCTAGATGAAAGTAACAATAGGTGCTTTAAAATTGGGCCTTTAGTGTCGGCAACAGTGCTGTCACACCGTAACCCCTCTGTGGTATTGTGAAGAGTGCAGGGTTGAACCCTGCGGTCAAATATTAAAATGATATGAATCTGGTACAGGCGTCAGTGCACCCAAATATTTTGCCTGTGGTGGCAGCAAGTGCTTTCACACCATAAGTAACCCCTCTGTGGTATTGTGGAAGAGTGCAGTGGTGGAGGTTTTGGGAATGCAGAAGAGATCCCCGATCTATTCAGTTACATCAGCAACAGGGGAGTGAAAGTTGCTTATCCAGGACTGATTCATTTTAAAAAAAAGTCAGTCGGTCTACAGAGTCGGTGGACAGACGAACTCTTTTGTCTGTGACAAAACCTCCAGCGGCACTGAACGTCCTTTCAGAAAGCACGCTAGATGAAGGGTAACCTAGTAGCTGCATAGCATATTGGCTAAGTTCTGCCCAGTGATCCAATCTCAACACCCAGTAAGCCAGTGGATCATCTGCTGTAAAGGTAACCAGGTCTGCCCTTGCCCATAGGTAGTCCTGCACCATACGGTAAAGACGCTGGCAATGGGTGCCTACATCTGACGTCCCTGGTCGTCGTTGAATATAAAAATGTAAAAAGGCATCAGTCAAGCGGCCCCGGCCTTCACCGTTCTTCCTCTGATCATTTGCATCCTCAGAAGAACCTGTGTCATCACTTTGTAACCTACCAGTGCCTGGAAAGGTGTTACACAAGTGTCGCTTTATAGCGTCCTCAAGTTGTTTCATCCTGTGCTCTCTCTGTGAGGCCAGGATGAGCTCTGCAACCTTACCCTTGTATCGTGGACAGTGGTGTATTTAGGTTTTGTGCTGCCCTAGGCCTGACTAAACTTGTGCACCCCCTAATTTAAATTTGACGCACCCCTTCCTGGTTATTCCCCACCCTTCCTCTTTAAGCTCCACCTTTTCCTCTTAGAGCTCTGCCTATTCCTCTCTTTATATTAAAAGTGGATACCAAGTGCCTACTTATATATTTTGTATACCATTTCAAATGTATCTATTGAGATAAAGAATATTATGAAATGTTTAAATTCAAGCATTTTTACGAAGAACAGCCACGCATGTCAAGTAAACGGGATCACAGCCGCTCTAATTGGTTGAACAATAAAATCCACAGAAATGTGCACTGCATATGAGCGTATCACAGAGCTGCACAGCAATAAAACCCACAGAAATGGGCACTGTGTATGAGCATATCACAGAACTGCACAGCAATAAAACTCACAGTAATGTGCAGTGTGTATGAGCGTATCCCAGAGCTCCAGGGCAATAAAACTCACAGTAATGTGCAGTGTGTATGAGCGTATCCCAGAGCTCCAGGGCAATAAAACTCACAGTAATATGCAGCGTGTATCACAGAATCCACAGCAATAAAACTCCCAGCAATGCAATGTTGGTGTGTGTCAGCGTATCAGAATCCACAGCAATAAAACTCCAGCAATGCAATGTTTGGTGTGTGTCAGCGTATCAGAATCCACAGCAATAAAACTCCCAGCAATGCATTGTTTTGTGTGTCAGCGTATCAGAATCCACAGCAATAAAACTCCCAGCAATGCAATGTGTGGTGTGTGTCAGCGTATCAGAATCCACAGCAATAAAACTCCCAGCAATGCAATTTTTGGTGTGTATGAGTGCATCAGAATCCACTGCAGTAAAACTCCCAGCAAACCGAGTGTATATGAGCACACAGCAATTATGCTGTGGAGCCATCTTGTCAGCAGGGGTGCCACTGCCAGAGGGTGCACTGTAGCTTTGATTCCCTTCCCGGTGGGTGTTCAGTCCAGAATAGAGTCTGTGTTAACGAAAGGGCGGGCAGCTGCGCGTGTGCGTTTCACGTGGTTCAGCCAGTCATGTGGTAGTGAGACTCAGAAAAAATGGCAGTGAAATGCCCTGATGTTCGGTGGTTTCAATCAGCAGGTTTATTCAGGCGAACCCCATAGGTTTCAATGTTAAAAATATTCCCGTTTTTATGCAATATCTAATAAATCATTTATTATTTTAATCTGCAGTAAAAAGTCTTTACTTATTGATATTTTTTTTAGTACCTTTTAGTCATTTTTCAGATTTTTTTTTGGGCAAAATTCCCCCCTTTTTTTAATAGCAGTTTTTCTTTTTTCTGTAACAGAACTTTTTATTATCAATCATAGGATCTTATATGTAAATCCAGACATTTTCGTTCAGTAGTTATTTTGAAAACCGCAGGCACGGGTTTGCGGTGGCAGCATTCAGCGGCCGACTCCATGCACTTTGGGGACCCTGCGGTGAATGGTGAATGCACTGCAGGGTGGGGAAATTTTATTCTCCTAAGTGCAGGGAACTACAGAACACCAAAAAGTTGCGTCATTTCGGTGCTCTGTGAGTAACCCATTTAGTGGTGAGGTTTTTTGCTGCCCCCTGGAAAGTGAAATTGAAAGTGTAAACTAGTGAAATCTCAATGTATCCTTCCTGGTAAAATACTTTGCAAAAGTAAAAAAAAAAAAAAACTTTTTTTTTTTTTTTTTAGGGGTGGGGCCACCAGTGCGGGCCGCCGCCCCCTGGAAAGTGCCGCCCTAGGCCAAGTAGGGTTGCCAAACAATAATGACCTCTCTCCTTGATATTCGAAGGAATTTTTTGTTTTTATTCTTATCCTTTATGTCATGGAAAAATCACTGTTCCTTTAAAAACGTTTTTTTTTTTAACTTTTTGTCCTTGTTTCCTGTCCCTCATGGTACTACCCGGACCTGCATACACCTTTTATGGCCAATATCTTGCATATATGTCCTCTTGGAGGGCACTCTAAAATTCGAACGTTCAAGTCCCATTGACTTGCATTGAGTTCGAATTGTGTTCGCGTTCGTGTTCGGCCCACCCCTAGTTTATATGTCATGCTACGTCAGAATGCTATAACAAAACATTTTTCAAAAGTGAAATTTGGAAATGTACAATTATTTGTAGCATGTAAGATTAGTTTTCCACATTTTATCATCCATAACATTGTGGTTATTTATTCTATTTAAAAAAAAATCAGAAATTAGATTTTTTTTTAAGACAATATGCAATTTTAACCAAAACTGATAAAAAAAAATTTTTGCTTGCATTTTGGTGCATTGCGATTTATGAATAATATCACTATATAAAATACTGAATCCGCTCTTGTCATGGAAATGAAAGGGTGTGTAACCACAGGGCATTGCTCATTTTACATATAAAAAATGGACAATGCCACTGTCTTAAAAGAAAAAAAAACAGCTTTTTTTTTCTTTCCTTGATTTCCCAGATCCTGACCTTTCCAATGACAACCGTGCTCCAAAGGACCTGTGCATCTCCTGCAATGGGATTTCCCTGTCATGCTGGGGAAAGCCCTGTTTCTGAGGGCATCACGTCCTAGCATGGTGACATCAGTGGGCAGGGAGCAGTTCCACAGCAAGGGCTGACATCCAAGCTGTCAGACCGCTGTGAGAGAATGTGGCATTTGGCCGAAGTCTCAGCCGATCACGGAAATGTATATAGGATGCTCTTAGCGCAAATTCTACAAACAGGAAGCAATCCAGATCACGCACTGACTGCATCCTCAACAGCAATAGGTTAAGCATGCTCAGTTTTTTCTGACAGGGTTTGTAAATGTCAACCATGCAATGTGACAGGTGAAGAGTTCTGCACTCCCATAAAAAGAGGCAGACACTTTTGTGATTCTTTTAGAGCTATCATTGGCTCATGAATGAGAGTGCATATATGTTAACAGGAAAAGAAAATGAGTAACATGTACTGGATTGGGGAGAACTGACAGTATCGCACCTCACCATCGGTTCACCAATATGATTCAATTAAATTTATTGGTGTGGATACTATAGCATATTCAGGAATAAATCTTTACATTATGGTGTATAAAGCACTGTGTAACATGCATAATTATACAATGCTTAGCATTTAACCAATTTTATTCTGGTTTATAAAGCTTTTGCTTTGATAGCCATGCTGCTTTAAGGAAGAAAAAATGAGCCTTACAGGGATGCCATGGAGTCAAATTCCAGCATTCTACAATTTTAAAATTTCACCAGCCATCACTGACTAAGGGTAATGTAGCCCTTTCAGTTGTTAGCTGAAATTTTTTTGCCAGCATTTATAGGTAAATATCAAATATGTATAAATGCATACAGAGTACCTAACCAGTCATGCAGGGATCATTCACAATGCCGATAAAGTTCCCTTGCAGATTTTCCCTGCCCGTCTCCATGATAACGTTGTATTCGGGGGAAGGTGCTATCTCAGCACCTTGCCCCGGAACACAGCGCTAACCTTCCCGATACCCACAGTAGCATTCCGCACCTACGCGAGTATCCGCTTCTGGAGTCCGTAGGACTTGGCAGCACAAAACCATTTTATTTTATTTTCCTTTTGTGCTGTAAATTTTATGATTAATAAATACTCCTTTAATATTGGATTGTTCTTTTAAGTTATTTATTTTCTAAGCAGCACTTAAACACATGTGAACCCTTTAGGGTTTTATCCTTTAAGTCCGATTATCTCAGACTCCAAGGACCATCAGAGTGAAGTGGACTACTGGATCGATCTGGGCTATCGGCTGAGCCATCTAAGATACCTGCAGGCAAGGTTGTTGAGCCAAGAGAGGCTCAGAAAAGTGTGAGTTGGATTATCCACCTTTTCACCTTTTATTATTTGCTAATGGACTTCACTATTGTGTCTATTTTTCATTCCTCCTAGGAATATCTAAGGACCGTCAACTAATACATATATTGTCAATATAAACCGAATATTCTTCATATTCATGTATGTATGAACGTATTTGACAACACGTGAGCGCTGGGCATCCTATACATTTTTTTCTTTGTAGCATGAAGACTCGAATAAAGTAACTCAAACCGAATTTCTCATGGTTAGAACTGACATGAAGCTTATTTCCAATTGGACCAAGTCCTGTTTATATCGTTGCTACACAATATAAATCAAGAGTTCAGAAACATAATCTTTTTCATTAAAGGTAAATAAAGAGGAGGAGAAGCTGCTGATTCCGAGAATTGCAGGTACTAATGAGATAAATGTAGATATTGCTTGCAATTGCAGAATTCATTACTTCCTTTCCTTTAGCATTAAGCAAAAGACAAGTACAGAAGGGGCAGAGAACATGAAAGAAAATATTTGTTCCTTTGATGTGAATAGAGATTATTTTCACCATCCTTCAGCAATTTCATATTCCATTAAGTCAGCGTTAGAAACGCTATACAGTAAGCTACGAATTAGTCACTTTGTTTAGAAAAAATTGATATAGCTATAATTCCAATGCATAGGAATGAATAATCAGTTTTGTTAACCAGCTCATTGCCAGATGACAATGATACATTAATCAGTGAAGACTGACCTGCTCTGTGTTTTTTTTCTTGTTTTGTTTTATGATTATGAAACATTTTTTTGAAATGTATCACAGCCCAAATTTCAAAGAGTTTTAACCAGTATCATAAAAGTGAAATATATTTAATGAAATTATAACAAGGTTACTTTAGTGACACTTTTATTATTGGTTTTATTTTTGTTTTTGCAAGAAAAAAATTACAAAACCACACAGTTCAAAATAGAAGCAAAGCAAACCAACCTGCAAGTCAAGATGAGGAGAGGACTTCATAATCCAGCAGAATATAGGTAATGGCTCTACAGTTCTGATTTAAAAATCTGCAGACAAATAGGGATGAGCCGAACACCCCCAAGTTCGGTTCGCATTCGAACTCGAACTTTTCAAAAGTTCGAATTCGAACTCGAACACGAACTCAATACAAGTCAATGGGACTCAAAGTTAGATTTTTTGAGTGCCTTCCAAGAGGGCATATATACTAGATGTTTGCCATAAAAGATGTATGGGGGACAGGAAACAAGGACAAAAAGTTTTAAAAAAAAAAAAACTTTTTAAAGGGACAGTGAGTTTTCCATGAAATAAGGGATAGAATAAAAACGAAAAATTCCTTCCAATATCGTGCCTAGGAGGTCCCCATAACCTGCATGTGAAGTGGCGGATTTCTAGGCCATATAGATTTTTTTTTTTTTTTTTTTTTTAAATGTTTCAAATGACGGTAAATGCTTTTCCTTTAATCTATTCATAAACAATTGCTTGGGGCGACAGCCTGTATGAAAAGCCATTTTAGGACACACAGAAAAAGTTTATTGATTTTTGGGCTAAATTATGGTGAAACTTATGCAGGCTTTGGATGAAAGTAACAATAGGTGCTTTAAAATTGGGCCCTTGGCGTTGGCAACAGTGCCGTCACACCAAAACCCCTCTGTGGTATTGTGGAAGTGTTCAGGGGTGGACCATGCGGTCCTATTTTAAAAAGATATGAATCTGGTAAAGGGGTCAGTGCACCCAGATATTGTGCTTTTGGTGCCAGGCCAGCAAGTGCCATCATACAGTAACCCCCCTGTGGTATTGTCGAAGAGTGCAGGGTTGGACCCTGCGGTTCAAAAAATTAAAATGATATAAATGTGGCACAGGCGTCAGTGCAGCCAAATATTGTGCCTTTCATGGCAGAAAGTGCCTTCACACCGTAACCCTTTTGTGGTATTGTGGAAGAGTGCAGTGCTGGAGGTTTTGTGAATGCAGAAGACATCCCCGATCTATTCCGTTACGTCAGCATCAATGGATTGATAGCTGCTGATCCAGGACTGATTCATTTTTATAAATGTCAGCCGGTCTGCATATTGGCTAAGTTCTGGCCAGTGATCCAATCTCAACACCCAGTAAGCCAGTGGATCATCTGCTGGAAATGTATCCAGGTCTGCCCTTGCCACTAGGCAGTCCTGCACCATATGGTGAAGACGCTGGCCATGGGTGCCTACATTTGACGTCCCTGGGCGTCGTGGACTAAAATTTTTTTAAAAAGGCATCAGTCTTCACCGCTCTTCCTCTGATCATCCGCAGCCTCAGAAGCAACTGTGTCATCACTTGGTAACCTACCAGTGCCTGGAAAGGTGTTACACAAGTGTCGCTTTAGAGCGTCCTCAAGTTTTTTCATCCTGTGCTCCCTCTGTGCGGGCAGGATGAGCTCTGCAACTTTACCCTTGTATCGTGGATCAAGAAGGGTTGCCAACCAGTAATGATCCCTCTCCTTGATAGCATGAATCCTGGGATCCTTTAGCAGGCATTGCAGGATAAGGGAGCCCATGCAGCGTAGGTTGGAGGTGGCATTAGCTTCCGAGTCTTCCTGGTCGCTGAGGATGACCCGATCGTGCACTACCTCCTCACAGCCACGTACTAGTCCTTGTGTTTTTGGGCACACAAAGCCCTCCCTTGAGGAATCCCCACCTTCAATGCCCCACTACTTAAATATTCCTCCTCATCCTCCTCCTGTCTGATCTGAGTAGGACCCGCTGGAATGCTGTCTGCGGAAAGACTGGGGCCTTCAGAGCTAGGAAAGGCCTCCTCTTCCTCCCACTGCTCTGCCTCTAGAGCCACATCTATAATTCCCCACAGAGTGTGCTCCAGCAGGAACACTAAAGGAATTGGGTCACTGATGCATGCACTGTCCCTGCTCACCATCTTCGTTGCCTTCTCAAATGGTGACAGTACAGTGCATGCATCCTTGATCATCAGCCACTGCGGGGGGAAACAAAAACAAGTTGACCTGAACCTGTCTTTGTGCCATACTCACACAGGTACTCGTCGATGGCCCTCTGCTGCTTCTGCAGATGCTGCTGCATTGCTAATGTCGAGTTCCACCTGGTGGGCATGTCACAAATCAGATGGTTTGTGGGAAGCTGGAAATCTCTTTGAATTTCTGCCAGGCGAACACTTACTGGGAATGACCATCTGAAGTAGCTGCAGACTTTTCTGGCCTGGCTGAGAAGCTCTGGCAGCCCTGGGTACATGGTTAGGAATGCTGTACCACCAGATTTAGGATGTGTGCTAGGCATGGTACATGCGTCAACTTACCCAGGCGGAGAGAAGGTTGCTGCCATTATCACAGACGATCATTCCCAGCTGAAGCTGGCGTGGTGTTAACCATCTCTGCACCTGCCCCTTCAGAGCTGACAGAATTTCTGGCCCGGTGTGGCTCCTGTTCCCTAAACAAACCAGCTCACACAGTATGGCATCTTTTTTTGCTTGAGCCATTGCATAGCCCCTGTCAGGCGTCGGTTTAACTGCCACTTTGCCAGAAACACAGGAGGAGGAGGGAGAGGTGGTGGTGGAGCAGACAGACCTCATACAAGCAGCTTTCTGGAGGCGTGGTGGATGAAAAAGCTCCAGCACAGAGCCCCGTCTTGGATCCCTCCCAGCTGCAATCCGAGTTGCCCAGTGTGCCGTGAAGGAAATGTTACGACCCTGTCCATGCTTGCTGGTCCACGTGTCTAAAGTCACATGCAACTTGCTGCAGACTGCCTTTCCCAATGACTCGATAACATTGTCTTTCACGTGCTGGTATAGTGCTGGAATGGCCTTCTGTGAAAAGTAATGGCGTTTTGAAACATGCCACTGTGGTACAGCACATTCAGCAAATTCACAGAAGGGAGCAGAGTCCACCAGCTGGAAAGGCAGCAGCTGCAATGCGAGTAATTCTGCTAAACTGGCATTTAGACACTGTGCTTGGGGATGGTTGGGACTATATTTTTTCTTACGCTGCAGCAGCTGGGGCAACGTAATCTGACTGCGTAAATCTTCAGCTGATGGGATGCTGTCACATTGTGAGGAAGGACCTGGTACATCCATTACTGTAGCATCATCCCTGTCAGTGGAGGTTGTAGCAAGCAATGACATGGCAGGACATACAGTGGGGGTAGAGACAGATGAGGAGGAGGACCTACGCAAAGTTTTGCACCAACGGGATGCGTGGCAGGTGGTCATATGTCGCCTCAAGCATGTGGTACCCAAGCGTCCGGTGTCTTTCCCACGCTTGAGCCTCATCTGATATAGATTACAAATAGCAATGGTGGGGTCTGCTGCACATTTCTTAAAGAACTCCCAGACAGCAGAGTTCCTGGATGTGTGCTTTGAGACAACCGTGCTCTGCACCTGAGCAGCTCTGACATCTGATGCCTTGGACTGGCTAGTGCTACGGTTGGTCATAGAGGATGTTGTGCCTCCTCCTCCTCACTTGACTCGTCTGTTTGATCAGGCACCCAGATGGAGTCGGTGACCTTATCATCATTGTCATCACCCCCTATCTCCTCGTCACTGGAGCCAACTTGGCAGTATGCTTCAGCTGCTGGGGCAGCACCAGTTAGAAAGGACAAGCGTGCCTCTGCAGAGGCTGCACCACGTCCACCACGACCAGAGGCACAGCCTCCCGACACAGAGGCTGCTTGCCCTCTTATCTGTGTCTGGGAGCTTCTGCCTGTCCTTTTTGGTCTTTCTGACACGGTGAGTGATATATAGGTTAAATATATACAGAACTCTGATTCAACTCTGGTATAAAGATTAAAGATTTCCAGAACTCTGGTATAACTCAGTGAGACACCCTGATAGCTGGCAGCCAGTGACAAGACACAGATTACAATTCCCAGAAACCTCCTATAAATCAGTGAGACCCCCTGATGGGTGGCAGTGACAAGACACAGATTAGAACAATTCCCAGATATTTTGGAGAAATTACTGACCCCAAAATACTTGGTGGCAGCCAGTGCCGAACACACAGATTACCTCAATTCCCAAATATTTTGTAGAAATTACTGACCCCCAAAATACTGGGTGGCAGTGACAAGACACAGATTACCTCAATTCCCAGATATTTTGGAGAAATTACTGACCCCGCAAAATACTTGGTGGCAGCCAGTGAGCACACACAGATTACCCCAATTCCCAAATATTTTGTAGAAATTACTGACCCCCAAATTACTGCGTGGCACTGGCAGTGACAAGACACAGATTACCTCAATTCCAAAATATTTTGTAGAAAGTACTGACCCTCAAAATACTGGGTGGCAGTGACAAGACACACATCACCTCAATTCCCAAATATTTTGTAGAAATTATTGACCCCAAAATACTGCGTGTCTCTGGCAGTGACAAGACCCACATTACCTCAATTCCCAAATATTTTGTAGCAATTACTGACCCCCAAAATACTGGGTGTCAGTGAGAACACACAGATTAGAACAATTCCCAGATATTTTGAAATGAGACCCCCCCCAGTAGCTGGTGGCAGACTGGCAGTGAGAACACACACTAACACAACAACAATCTCCTGTCAAATCTCCTCTCAAACGCGTGCTGAAGCACTGTGTGAAACCTTATATAGTGTCCTGCCCAATCAGGACTCTGAGCCGTGATTGGCATAGTCTTGAACCTGTCTTGCACCTGACCTGTGGTCAGGTGCAAGGCTGTAGCCAATTACAAGCTTCAGGCCAGTGGAAAAGGGCATTGTGGTCCATTGTGGTGCATTGTGGGCGAACACGCGGCGAACATGCGGAAATGTTCGTAGTTCGCGAACATGCGAACAGGCGATGTTCGATGCAAACTCCGAACCGAACAGCTCATCCCTACAGACAAAAACAGGTAATGATTAAATACATATGTGTGTGTATTCGATGATAAGGGATTTTGTGTATATAGTTTATTATTGCAGAAGCCATTTGCACATAACAGCAATTCAAAGAACTGCATCACAGAGCTCCTGTGCTACATTTCCCATATGCAGCAAGGAACTCTGGGTAAGACATGCAAATTACATCTGTCTCACTTTTTTTGCATCCTGGGTCTGTTTTCACACAGAACCCTTCAATCAATGCCATGCCATACTAGACAGCTTTTTTTTTTAGGAGACCAGATTTGTATGTATGTATGTATGTATGTATGTATGATTTGTGACTGTGTCAGAGGTGTGGTTGTGGAAGGCAGGTATTTGGGACCTAGGATTCTGCATAGCCTGTACCCACTACATGGGTGAACTACATTTCCCAGCAGGCAGCTCTGCAGGTGTGGGATTACTCAAGCCACACTGAAGGTTAATTGAGGAAAAAATGCTGTTTAAAAGTTCAGAGCAGGAACTGCTCAGGGGGCCTGGGTCTTCCTTTTCTGGTGGTGAACAAGAGCGGACAGAACTTTCAAGGTGAATAGACTGAAAGGTATATACACTATATTGCCAAAAGTATTCGCTCACCTGCCTTGACTCGCATATGGATGGGTGAGCGAATACTTTTGGCAACATAGTGTATGTATTTCCATGTCATAAGCGGTTTGTTTTGCTGGTAAATGGAGTTAGCCATCCAGTGTGAGTCAGGGATTGCCTGTTTAGGCTAGGGTCAGACGAAAGCATTTTTCCCGCGAACGTGAAAAAGTGCGTCCGAACGCATTGAAGTATTTTTTCACGGAATGCGCAAAAACGATCAGACGACGCGCATTTTCGGGCGTGATTTTGTACGGATCATCAATAAAACTCCTTTTGCGTCTGGACGTTATGTAGGCTGGACATTAGCAGTGTCTGACATATCCTAATCATGCAAACACGCCGCTATGCCGCAGCTGCGCACTCAGTACGTCAGTACTAGCGGTTCTGCGTTCTCAAACAAATGCGTTCAAATTCCACTTGCGTTGCACGGCCAGACTTTTGTGCGGCCGTACATCGTATATTGGTCATCATTGTCCGTCATCTGCTGCTAGTGCGACCGTAATTATGTGCGCTAGAACGCACGTTAAAAATGCGCTAGTCTGACCCCAGCCTTAGTTAGTGCTCTGGTGAGAGCGAGGATTTGTTTTCTGTTTAATTTTATTTTGAACTGCATGTGAAACACCTTTCATTGAACAAATAAGGTCTTGTTAAAAGGATTTCCAGTGTCTGTCAAACTTGCCCTAGAAGACTATGCAGACTGATCCCTAATTTGTGACGGTCAATCACATATGGTAGAGAATGCGGGCAGTCTTGCACTACAGAGTCTGAGGGTTGAAGACAATGGAGGATGTGTTAAAGGCTTTGCTGCAGTCCACTGCAGCGCAACAGCAGAACACTGTTGTGCAACAGGAGACCAACCGAATGCTGGCGGCGCAAATAACTGAGCAACAGAACATTATACAGATTCTCCAAATGGAGGTGCAAGTTCTAACTGAGCGCAGCCAAATCCAGCAACGGGCTCCACTACAAAGTTCCCATGAAAATAGCGGGATCAGAGCAAGTAATTTTCTCCAGAAAATGGCAGAATCTGATGATGTAGAAGCATACCTCTTGACATTTGAGAGGACTGCTGAAAGAGAACACTGGCCACCTGGACAATGGGCTGGTCTATTGGCACCATTCTTGAGTGGGTATCCCCAGAAAGCATACTTTGATCTGGAGCCAAGCCAAGCTAATGACTATGCCAAACTGAAAGCAGAAATATTGACCCGGTTGGGTGTCACGGCAGCAGTACGTGCACAACGGTTTCATGCCTGGGTATTCCATCAGGAGAAACCGCCATGATCACAGATGTATGATCTGATCCACCTGGCACGCAAGTGGTTGCAACCAGAGATGAATACCGCAGCTCGAATAATTGAACAGCTTGTGATGGACTTCTTTGTAAGGAGCTTATCTTCACCCCTTCGTAAGTGGGTCATACAAGGAAACCCCCACATGGCTGATGAGTTGACCACCCTTGTTGAAAGATATCTGGTGGCTTTTGATCTATCAGAAATTACTACTGCTGAGCGGATACAGAATGGAAAAGCTAAAGAGGGCTACCAAACCGGTAAGACTGTTCCTGGTTTAAAGGTTGCTGGGAATTCCTCTACTATTGGAAAAAACTTTGGCCCTAATGACTATCCAAATAAAGGGAAATGGTCCCCGAGAGAACAGCAGCCTGGCACATGGCCTCAAAGACCATTAAAGTCACAGGGTAAATGTTATAGGTGCCAGGAATATGGTAATTTCATGAAGGACTGTCTACTGAACCTATGCAATGTAATATAGGAGAGAATACTGATGTGCATATGGTGTATTCTGATGCAAGGATGGCTCCCAGGTCAATGGGTCCTTCAATAGTCCCACATTTATGTTGGGTATCAGTAGAGGGTAGAAAGGTTCAGGCTTTGCTTGACTCTGGGAGCAGGGTTACTGTTAGGGATCTGGAAGTGGAACCCAGGATGCGGAGAGGACGAAGATGAAGACAATGATGCAGGAGGCTTTAGGCTGAAGATAGGTCTAGACGTTCCGAGGTCAGGGCTGGCGGCAAGAATCGTGGTCGTAAGGAAAGCGGAGGTTGGCAACGGGGAGGACAATCAGATAGGGATATAAGGATAGTTTAAGGGTTAAACAGGGATAGCTCTTGTAGCAGCGATAGCACAAAATCAATGGGCATTTTGTCTGTGGCATTCAGGAGTTTTATGGGGAGTCAGGAGCCAGTTCCGCGCACCCACCAGCCCCACCTCTCCAGTCTCTCCCTCCTCTGATTGGAGCTGATAGGGGAGACTCCCGGCTTCACCTTGGACTTTCCCTTCGTATCAGGTGTTGAAGCCACGCCCCCGCCCGATCCGCCGTACACACGCTGACCCGCCCAGACGCCGACTACTCGGGGAATCCCCACCATCTTGGATGGACAGAGGACCCTGCGGCCGGCGCCCGGACAACACAGCCCGCGCACTCGGGTCGGGAGAGCGGCGACTCAACCCTGTCGTATTCTGGGGGATGTCCTCGGGACCCGGGTAAGTCTGAGAGGTCGGGGGACCGGCAGGGCGGTCGTCGGAACCTGACAGTTACTCTGGTTTCTAGATCTCTGATAACCCCTGATAAGATAAAGAAGTCTACAGAAATTTAAATAGTATGTATTCATGGGGATAAACATCAGTATCCCACTACTGAAATGAGGTTTGAAATGGAAACTGGGACTGTTTTGCATAAAGTGGGTGTAGTACCTCATATCAAACATAATATTGTCCTAGGTAGGGATTTCCCACATTTCTTGGATCTGTGGAATGCCACCTATACTGGCACAAAAGCTACGTGTGAAGAATTGCATGAAATATTTCCATTTTCTGACTCTGTTTTTGAAGCGAAACCGTCATTTAAGAATGTAAAGGTAAATGAAAATGATACCTTTTCAAGGGTAATGGTGGGGGACGAACCGGAGCCCGAGATGTTTCATGGTCTTGATTTTGAGCAGTGGGAAGTTTGGGGCTGCACAGTGGGAGGGCCCTACGCTGACAGAAGTGAGGGGAAACATTGCAGTTTTAAATGGGTCGGAGAAACCCTTAATATCACAACCTGCTCCAAATGAAGTGGGGGTTAATATAGCTGAAACTCTCTCTGCACCACAGAGGCGTGAAGTTGTTACATTTGTAGCTAAGAACTCTGATGTATTTACTACAGTGCCAGGCAGAACAAATATAGTGAAACATGACATCTGTACTGACTCGGGGAAGTGAGTTCGCCTGAAACCCGACCGAATTCCGGAGGCCAGAAGGGAAGCTGTTAATGCTGAAGTTAAAAAGATTTTGCAATTGGGAGTAATTGAAGAGTCACACAGTGACTGGAATAGCCCAATTGTGTTAGTTCCGAAACCAGATGGTTCCATACGGTTTTGTAAGGACTATCGGAAACTAAATAGCATATCAAAATTTGACACGTACCCCATGCCAAGGGTTGATGAACTAGTGGAAAGATTTGGTACGGCTCAGTACCTTACGACATTAGACCTTACTAAAGGTTATTGGCAGGTGCCCCTTTCAGAAAGTGCTAAGGAAAAGACTGCCTTTTCGACACCTGAGGGACTCTTCCAATACAAAGTCCTACTCTTTGGATTACATGAAGTCCCACCCACATTCCAAAGAATGATGGACCAGATCTTGCGATCACATAAACAATATGCCACAGCATATCTTGATAACATTGTGATCCATAGCACAAATTGGACAACCCACCTTCCTAAGGTTCAGGCGGTGTCAGGATTGCCACCCTCTGGCCCCTGTCATCCACGCCAACCCTGCATCATGAACAATGCACATTCCTAAACCTGCATGTTCCCAGCATCCTAGCCCTAGAATCTCACCTGACAACACCTCCCCCTAATTACCCCTGCATATCAGGAAGCTACGCCCTCCAGACTTCACTTCCACATTGAAGTTACTGACTGCAATACCTGTGTACTAAAGCTCCCTGAAACTGCCTGACCTTCTCCTGAACTCTCTGCTAAGACCCCAAGGACCTTCTGCTACAATCTGGACTCTCATTCCTTCACTCACCGGTAACCCTCCCATCCTGCTCCCCCTCTGCCCCCCATCGAAGCCTTGCCGTGTACCGAACCCCTGCTATACCACCGACTATTCTCTGCCAGCCTTGCCGTGCACCGAACCCCTGCTATACCACCGACTATTCTCTGCCAGCCTTGCCGTGTACCGAACCCCTGCTATACCACCGACTATTCTCTGCCAGCCTTGCCGTGTACCGAACCCCTTGTTGAATCCTGACGACTCTATTGCCTATACCCTGTCTGATTTAATACTACTGTGTTTATGTGCAAATATACACTCTTTTGTTATTCAAAACCTGCCTTCATCACTGCATCCTGGGCTCACAACCAACCTGCTACACTACCCGCAGTCTAAACGTGACAGAATGTGGAAGTCTAAAACCTGTGACCCCGCGGTGATCCATGCCATGGTGAAGAACCTGAAAGGTGCCTTTCTACAGATCCAGCAGCACCTGGACTCCCTGCTTGATTATGTGCAGCAAAACCCAAGGGGCACCTCAACTAAGGTGCGCGTTCCTGCTACAGAGGGAGCCAGAGGACCGCTGACCCCAGAAGAAAAGGCAAGGAGGAGGGCGCTAGACCTCTGCTTCTACTGCGGGGACCCCTTGCATCAGATCTCGGCCTGCCCGCTGCGCCCACCTAAGCCAGGTACAAAATGCTTTCATACCCCTGTTCCTGTAAAGCCTGTTTGTACCGAGCCTGCACCTGTCAAAACCACCAGGCTGGTGGTTAAAACAGTACCCACCAAGCCAAAAATAGCTACACCAGCGACCAAGCCCACAAAGTCTTCGATGGGGAAGCTGGTGCCTGCCCTGCAGAAAAAGACTTCATCACCCATCAAGCAAGCACCCAAAGAAAGACCCCTATCCCAGCCTACTCCCAGAAGAAGCCGGGTAAGCAAACCTCCTGCACCTAAGCGTGTCCCTGCTCCCAGGGAGCCGGAGTCAAAGGCTACCAGACTCTCTGCACCTAGAAACCTGGTTACCCAAGAAGCTTCTTCTGAGGAGTCAGACCAGGAAACCCCTATGCAGAGTGCCGAACCGGAGTCTGACCCTGAAATGCCCATGGAGCAGGAATCCATGGACGCTGAGCCAGCCATGCCAATGGAGATCGAGCCTGGCCTACATCTCATGGCTGGTGTTGCCAGAGATCCTGAATCCAGCCCGCTACCTCCATGCTGCCTATATGCCTCACCATGTCCTTCTGATGACTCGGAGTCAGAAGAGGAAGCTGCTGATGCTGGTTTAGACCCACTCAGGCAGACTGCACGCCGCACCCAGGGACCCCCAGGTCAGCATAAGGGGTATGTTGGCGTTGCGAGATCTGTTTATTGCCCGGCTGGAAAGACTCACCGTACCACTGTACCTTGCTATCACATGGGGACGGACTACAGAACTCCAGCTACCAAAACCATCTCGAGTGCACCTTGCCCAAGATCCGCCTTCATTGGTGCCCTCTTCATGTCACCCACCATTGTTCGGTTGCCTGCTAAACCAAAACCTCAGGAACTGGAGACTCACCCATACGTCGTTGAATTGGGGGTTGAGTGAAAGCCCGAGGTCGCTGCCCTGCAACGTGCAGGATCTCAGGACGTCGCTGCCCTGCAACCCGCAGGATCTCAGAACGTCACTGCCCTGCAACCCGCAGGGGTCCAAGAGCCGTGCTGTACCGAGGTCCAAGAGCCGTGCTGTACCGAGGTCCAAGAGCCGTGCTGTACCGAGGTCCAAGAGCCGTGCTGTACCGAGGTCCAGGTCCAAGAGCCGTGCTGTACCGAGGTCCAGGTCCAAGAGCCGTGCTGTACCGAGGTCCAGGTCCAAGAGCCGTGCTGTACCGAGGTCCAGGTCCAAGAGCCGTGCTGTACCGAGGTCCAGGTCCAAGAGCCGTGCTGTACCGAGGTCCAGGTCCAAGAGCCGTGCTGTACCGAGGTCCAGGTCCAAGAGCCGTGCTGTACCGAGGTCCAGGTCCAAGAGCCGTGCTGTACCGAGGTCCAGGTCCAAGAGCCGTGCTGTACCGAGGTCCAGGTCCAAGAGCCGTGCTGTACCGAGGTCCAGGTCCAAGAGCCGTGCTGTACCGAGGTCCAGGTCCAAGAGCCGTGCTGTACCGAGGTCCAGGTCCAAGAGCCGTGCTGTACCGAGGTCCAGGTCCAAGAGCCGTGCTGTACCGAGGTCCAGGTCCAAGAGCCGTGCTGTACCGAGGTCCAGGTCCAGAGCCGTGCTGTACCGAGGTCCAGGTCCAAGAGCCGTGCTGTACCGAGGTCCAGGTCCAAGAGCCGTGCTGTACCGAGGTCCAGGTCCAAGAGCCGTGCTGTACCGAGGTCCAGGTCCAAGAGCCGTGCTGTACCGAGGTCCAGGTCCAAGAGCCGTGCTGTACCGAGGTCCAGGTCCAAGAGCCGTGCTGTACCGAGGTCCAGGTCCAAGAGCCGTGCTGTACCGAGGTCCAGGTCCAAGAGCCGTGCTGTACCGAGGTCCAGGTCCAAGAGCCGTGCTGTACCGAGGTCCAGGTCCAAGAGCCGTGCTGTACCGAGGTCCAGGTCCAAGAGCCGTGCTGTACCGAGGTCCAGGTCCAAGAGCCGTGCTGTACCGAGGTCCAGGTCCAAGAGCCGTGCTGTACCGAGGTCCAGGTCCAAGAGCCGTGCTGTACCGAGGTCCAGGTCCAAGAGCCGTGCTGTAACCGAGGTCCAGGTCCAAGAGCCGTGCTGTACCGAGGTCCAGGTCCAAGAGCCGTGCTGTACCGAGGTCCAGGTCCAAGAGCCGTGCTGTACCGAGGTCCAGGTCCAAGAGCCGTGCTGTACCGAGGTCCAGGTCCAAGAGCCGTGCTGTACCGAGGTCCAGGTCCAAGAGCCGTGCTGTACCGAGGTCCAGGTCCAGGAGCCGTGCTGTACCGAGGTCCAGGTCCAGGAGCCGTGCTGTACGAGGTCCAGGTCCAGGAGCCGTGCTGTACCGAGGTCCAGGTCCAGGAGCCGTGCTGTACCGAGGTCCAGGTCCAGGAGCCGTGCTGTACCGAGGTCCAGGTCCAGGAGCCGTGCTGTACCGAGGTCCAGGTCCAGGAGCCGTGCTGTACCGAGGTCCAGGTCCAGGAGCCGTGCTGTACCGAGGTCCAGGTCCAGGAGCCGTGCTGTACCGAGGTCCAGGAGCCGTGCTGTACCGAGGTCCAGGTCCAAGAGCCGTGCTGTACCGAGGTCCAGGTCCAGGAGCCGTGCTGTACCGAGGTCCAGGTCCAGGAGCCGTGCTGTACCGAGGTCCAGGTCCAGGAGCCATGCTGTACCCAGGTCCAGGTCCAGGAGCCGTGCTGTACCGAGGTCCAGGAGCCGTGCTGTACCGAGGTCCAGGTCCAGGAGCCGTGCTGTACCGAGGTCCAGGTCCAAGAGCCGTGCTGTACCGAGGTCCAGGTCCAAGAGCCGTGCTGTACCGAGGTCCAGGTCCAAGAGCCGTGCTGTACCGAGGTCCAGGTCCAAGAGCCGTGCTGTACCGAGGTCCAGGTCCAGAGAGCCGTGCTGTACCGAGGTCCAGGTCCAAGAGCCGTGCTGTACCGAGGTCCAGGTCCAAGAGCCGTGCTGTACCGAGGTCCAGGTCCAAGAGCCGTGCTGTACCGAGGTCCAGGTCCAAGAGCCGTGCTGTACCGAGGTCCAGGTCCAAGAGCCGTGCTGTACCGAGGTCCAGGTCCAAGAGCCGTGCTGTACCGAGGTCCAGGTCCAAGAGCCGTGCTGTACCGAGGTCCAGGTCCAAGAGCCGTGCTGTACCGAGGTCCAGGTCCAAGAGCCGTGCTGTACCGAGGTCCAGGTCCAAGAGCCGTGCTGTACCGAGGTCCAAGAGCCGTGCTGTACCGAGGTCCAAGTCCAGGAGCCGTGCTGTACCCAGGTCCAGGTCCAGGAGCCGTGCTGTACCCAGGTCCAGGTCCAGGAGCCGTGCTGTACCGAGGTCCAGGAGCCGTGCTGTACCGAGGTCCAGGTCCAGGAGCCGTGCTGTACCGAGGTCCAGGAGCCGTGCTGTACCGAGGTCCAGGCCCGGACTGCTGCCACCAAAACCGCATTTGTGGACACTGATACCGCTGCAGCTACCCTGCCAATTCCTGGTAAGGCCAGTCCATCTAGTGCAGTCCTGGTACTTGTCTCTACCATGGCAGCCCAGGTGAATACCCTTACCCAAACCATACAGGACATTCAGCTGAACCACAAGTTCCTGCAGTCTCAGGTACAGGTTGCATTGGCCCGTGGACATTTTCCTACTCCCGATCTGGTTGCCACCAGCAACCCCATACATCTGAACGAACCCGCAGAGTCTTCCGAGTTGTCGCCACCACGGGGCCGTCGATGTCGCCGTAAGGCCAAGGTCACCGCAGCAGAGCCGTGCAGTGCCATGGAGGTCGCCGCCGCAGAGCCGTGCAGTGCCAAGGAGGTCGCCAAGGTTGCTGCTCCTCCGATATTCTTCAAGGGCGCTGCCCCACCGATTGCCAAGGGCGCTGCCCCACCGCACCTCGTCAAGGGCGCTACCCCTCCGTGCCACGCCAAGGGCGCTACCCCACTGTACCCAGCTGTTACCGTGGAGACCCCCATCTCCACTACCCATTGTTGCCAGTTTCCCGCTCTAGCCGTGCCAAGGAGGATTTGGGGGTTTTCCAAGGTTGACTCTCCCATCCCTCACAGCCGCAAGTTTGGACTTTATTCTGGTCAACCAAGCCAAGATACTGCACATCTTGGCACCACTGACGCTACCCCGGACAGCGCCATCCGTATGGATCCCTACACGGTGCAGGGGTTCATGATGGACTCTTCTACTGCCCGTTGGTTGACTTTTGGCCGCCCGGAGGTCGACTCTTAGGGTGGGAGTAGTGTCAGGATCGCCACCCTCTGGCCCCTGTCACCCATGCCAACCCTGCATCATGAACAATGCACATTCCTAAACCTGCATGTTCCCAGCATCCTAGCCCTAGAATCTCACCTGACAACACCTCCCCCTAATTACCCCTGCATATCAGGAAGCTACGCCCTCCAGACTTCACTTCCACATTGAAGTTACTGACTGCAATACCTGTGTACTAAAGCTCCCTGAAACTGCCTGACCTTCTCCTGAACTCTCTGCTAAGACCCCAAGGACCTTCTGCTACAATCTGGACTCTCATTCCTTCACTCACCGGTAACCCTCCCATCCTGCTCCCCCTCTGCCCCCCATCGAAGCCTTGCCGTGTACCGAACCCCTGCTATACCACCGACTATTCTCTGCCAGCCTTGCCGTGTACCGAACCCCTTGTTGAATCCTGACGACTCTATTGCCTATACCCTGTCTGATTTAATACTACTGTGTTTATGTGCAAATAAACACTCTTTTGTTATTCAAAACCTGCCTTCATCACTGCATCCTGGGCTCACAACCAACCTGCTACACTACCCGCAGTCTAAACGTGACAGGCGGTGCTCAATTCTCTCTGTGCAGCAGGTCTTACTACAAACGCTGCCAAATGTTCCATAGGCTTAGAGGAAGCAAAATACTTGGGGTTCACTATTGGGAGAGGCGTGGTTAAACCACAAACATCTAAAGTGGATTTGTTAGAATGACCCTTTAAGCTGCTCACTGACCATGCTCCTCTCACGTGGATGAGCTGAAATAGGGAAACTAACGCTAGGGTGACCCATTGGTTTCTTAGCCTGCAACCCCTCAATTTCTCAGTGGAACCCAAGGCAGGTTCTGCGCTGGGAAATGCAGATGGTCTTTCAAGGGTTCACTGTCTGTTGTCTGCGGTCGCTCACCCCGGTTGGTCTGAGCTGGGGGGAGGATGTGTGACTGTGTCAGAGGTGTGGTTGTGGAAGACATGTATTTGGGACCTAGAATTCTGCATAGCCTGTACCCACTACATGGGTGAACTACATTTTCCAGCAGGCAGCTCTGCAGGTGTGGGATTACTCAAGCCACACCGAAGGTTAATTGAGGAAAAAATGCTGTTTAAAAGTTCAGAGTAGGAACTGCTCAGGGGGCCTGGGTCTTCCTTTTCTGGTGGTGAACAAGAGAGGACAGAACTTTCAAGGTGAAAAGACTGAAAGGTATATATGTGTTTCCATGTCACAATTGGTTTGTTTTGCTGGTAAATGGAGTTAGCCATCCAGTGTGAGTCAGGGATTGACTGTTTAGTTAGTGCCTTGGTGAGAGCGAGGATTTGTTTTCTGTTTAATTTTATTTTGAACTGCATGTGCAACCCCTTTCATTGAACAAATAAAGTCTTGTTAAAAGGAGTTCCAGTGTCTGTCAAACTTGCCCTAGAAGACTATGCAGACTGATCCCTAATTTGTGACGGTCAATCACTATATATATATATATAGTTATGTTTATTATTGCAGAAGCCACTTGCACATCACAGCAATTCAAAGAATTGCATCCCAGAGCTCCGTTGCCACATTCCCCATATGCAACAAGGAACTCTGGGTAAGACATGCAAATGACATCTGTCTCACTTTTGTGCATCCTGGGTCTGTTATTACACAGAACCCTAAAATCATATATATATTGCACACATGTAACAGAACTTCGTACCCCAACTGTGTCACATCTGTTAATGCTGCTCCCTTGCCAGATCCCATTCTCCCACCAAAAATCTTTTGTGCCTTTCTCCAGCCCGTAGCTGATGCTTAAAGACAGGTACACTGAAAGTGCAGTGATAGCATTCCCCAGAAAGGAGGCAGCACGCATATCTTGGGGTTAGAACAGTCAAACAGGGACTGATCCTTTAATGAGCTAAATATACACAGCGACCAATGAAAAAAAAGACACCCTGGCTACTTGCTGCGTTTCATCAGGAATCCCTTCCTGGCGTCTTGGTGTCTGGGACAGATAATGGAATTAACTCTGGACACCAAGACACATTCTGCTTAAATCCAAACAAGCAGAAGAATAGAACAATAGCAGATACAATATTCTGTAACAGATGTACACATATTCTAGATAATGGAAATCAGAAAGGGCTACAATGACCCACACAGTAATCATATTAGCAGATAGTAACAGATAAACATAAACAATAATGATATTGACAATAATAGTGACACAGATGACACAAAAACCCTGCATCTAGAATCATAGCTACAGAGTGACTTAACCATAGGAGAGGTCAGGGAAACCATATAAAACATCAGGCACTCACCTCCCAATTGCATCTCTAGATCCATGTACACTAACAGGGTTATTCAGAGAGCGGAGAAAAGCAGGAGAATGACTGGAGAATGGAAAATTCTAGGTCAAAATAACCAAACCAGAAAAATTCTCCCTTTCATCTCACTTTCCAAATCGGCTATTTTGACCTCGAATTATCCATTCTCCAGTCATTCTCCTGCTTTTCACCGCTCTCTGGATAACCCTGTATGTTCAAAGTGACTCTCGTCATATATATATATATATACCTCCTGTTTCTGTTGCTATGTTTTTTTTTAATAGTGTCATGCCACATTGGTTTTTGTAAAGCACTGGGAGACTGCTGGCGCTATTTAAATGACGATAATAATAATTACAGATGCTCCTTAGCAATTGATTGTTATAGCAATACTGTATGTTCGTGCTGCATTACAAATACAACAGGATAATCTTCGGGGGTGGACTAGAGCAACAGGGCCCTGCCCAAGGAGGAGGCCCGACGAGGGTTCCCCCAAGGCTTGCTCAGCCTAGCCCTTTCAGCAAGGCCCCACACCACCTCAAATATAAATCTGTATATCTATCAGCATCTGTGGGTCCCTGCCAGTGTCTTTTTGTTTTTCAATGTCTTTGTGGTTTTCAGTCTCTTTGACAGACACCAAGACACATACAATGACAATCTCTTTGCCTATTCCGTGTAGTGTCCCTGTGATTTTGTCAGTGTCTGTGTTCTTCCCATATTTCATATTGAAGATAGTGTGGAGACACAAATTCTGTAATATATCAATATATGTATTGGCGGTGCTTGTTTGTGGGTGTTGCTTGAATTGGGGCAGGCACATGGAGGGCCCCATTTATCTCCTATTGCACGGGTCCAAGATTTGTCATTCCGCCCCTGATCATTTTAGTTCTGCTTAAGTTTAACGCTCAACATTATAAAGCGGAGGATGCTGCTACCTGATACTTTAATCTTTGTGAAAAACAAGGAATTCTGGCACTTCAATGGCTGGTAAAACATAAACGTTTTAATGGATGACACTTGGTAGCAACGTTTCGGCCAACAAGTGTGGCCTTTGTCATGGGGAATAGATAGCATTTGTCTATCCAAGTTTCTAATTGTATTGTCCACCTATTGTGATGCATAGTACAATAAAGGATACACATGGCCACATACAAATATATTTAATTATCAAATGGCACAAATACAACAGCCTACTAGGATTCATTACAGCCCATGCAGAATATCATAATCTAGAGGACACCTACTGGACCAGCACATGTCACTGTAATTATCAAAGCTATTTGTTTGACGGAAGAAAATAGGTCAGTGTAAATTATATATAGCTGCAATATTTATCTGATAGAAAGAGAAAAACGGAACATATTCAAATCTCACACTCATAAATATATGAGGCATTTGTCCTTCTATTATATTTGTGGTGACAGTCCCCAGGCTCTTGTCCAATATAGTAATGCCTGCTCTGTGATCAACTCTAACTATTAAAGGTGTTGTATTAAAAAATGACCTTTAAGAAGTGTGCTTTTATTCTGATTTGGCATGACCAGATAATTAGATATACAGCAGCGGTAGGCTTACTATAACGGATTAGAAACCTTGTTGTAATAATACAAATAAAGTAAGTGTAATACATGGCAGTGGATGTTAAACCTTACCAAAAACAACAGATAAATGTATTTTCTCTGTTATAAGGATTCTATAATGAAATCAAAATATAACAGGTTTGAATTTAAAATTCTGATGTCAAAGCTTGTTTTTGGTACACTAAAAAACCCAATAATCACAGGAAGATAATGGATGAATGTTTTTTATGCACAACACAAGTTCCTTATAGCAGGACTCAAAATTTCAAGTCCCAAGCTACTAGCCAGGCCTTAAGAGCTACTCGCCACTAGTTGCCCCACCTAACCCCTATCCTGCCCTGCCTCTGCATTCCCACTCGCCCTCATGTAATTTCCACTCGCCAAATGCGAGCAGGCGAGTGGAAATTTTGAGGCCTGCCTTATAGTGCTCTGTTACAGTTACACTTGTAACTGTAACATAAGAACACTATAAGAAACTATATAGTTGGCACTATATATTCATAAAGTGCCGACAAATTCCTTAGGCCTTATTGCTATGCAATGGGAGATACAGAATAACAAACATACATACCATTACACACATGGAACAGAAGGAGAGGACCCTGCTCGAGAGCTTACAATCTAAGAGGAGAAGGGTGACCCATTAGGTGAGCGTAGGTGGAGTGGTGGGTTGCAGGAGGGCTGAATGGGAAGAGGAGCAGGAAATTACAGTGGGGAGGTCATGGAGTGAGCTGATAGGCTTCTCTAAAGTAATGTGTTTTCAGAGACTTCTTGAAAGACTAGAGACGGGGAGAGTTTAATATTGCGGGGGAGGGAGGTCCATATAAAGGGGGGGGCAACTCGGGAGAACTCCTGAAGGCGAGAGTTGGGGGAGCGGGTACGAGGAACTGAAAGCATCAAATCATTGGCAGAGCAAAGTAGTCAGGATGGGACTACTGCTAATAAGGGAGGAAATGTAGGCAGGGGCGCGGTTATGAAGAGCTTTGTATGTGAGGACCAGTATTTTGAAATGGATTCTAAAGGAAACAGTGAACCAGCGTAGAGGTTGACAGAGAGGTGAGGTGTGAGATGTGAGGTGGATGAGCCTGGCACAGGCATTGTTTACAGACTGCAGAGGGAGAATCTGGAATCTCTTAAGGCCAAAGAGAAGGAGGTTGCACTAGTCAAGGCGGGAGATAATATGAGCTTTGATGAGCAGTTTAGTAGAGTCAGGATTTAGAAAGGGACGAATGTGTGCTAAAAGGGGATTCTTATGGGGTTTCCCCATAGTGTGCCCCTTTTAGCGTGAGTATCCAGGGCAAGCACTGCTAGAGATGTTCGTTTTGTTTCAAATCCAAATATGGATGAAATTTACAGATTCGTATTTCGGAAGCATGTATTAGATAACGAATCAACCATCCAAAATGGACCAAACCGGAATATAATGAATTGATTCCGTTTCTACGAATCGATTTGTTATTTAATTTAAAAAATTCAGTAGCACCGCCTCCCTGTACATTGGCCTTGGTGCTGAATTTGTTGTATACAGCACCATAGGCTTCATGGCCTATGGTGCTGAATACAACAAATTCAGCACCAAGGCCAATGTACAGGGAGGCGGTGCTGCTGAAGTTTTGAAATTAAATAACAAATCGATTCGTAGAAACTGAATCAATTAAAACGGAATCAATTCGTTGTATTCCAGCATCATTGCAGCAGTGAAATTCCCCATAGACAAGTAATGGTTAATCTAGTCAGAGGATGCTGAATGACACCGAAATGCCATTTATTTATTAAGATTTTTTAAGCATGTTTTAAGATTTTCGAATGAAATTTTTCAATTCCTAATTATTTCAAAACAACAAGGCTTTTTTTCTTTGCCGAACGCACCATTTTTCCCCCTTTCCTTCAGTCTTGCTGCGTTCAGCGGGTGATGTCCTTGGTGCATGCTGAAACCTATTCAGCAGCACCTCAGGGCTTTGGAGCCTTGTGAAGGTGCTGACCTTGGTGCTGAATAGGTTCCAGCACCAAGGATAGGGGGATCTATTGCTCCTGGCCCATGGAGCTGCAGTCCCGGGTAAGAAAAGGTTTCAGCACCAAGGACAGAGGCATTACGTATCCTTTTTTTTTAACCATAATAGAAGTAATAATTCATCGGTTTCACATTTCAAAATAAATAATAAAAATGAAATAACTGATAAAAACGAAAATTCAAAGCGATCTAAAATAATAATTACCGATCTCCCGAAATAACGAATAGATCCGAAATACGAATCATGGTAACCTCACAAACTCACCGATACGAACTAAAAAATGTAATTGATCGATCCAAAGGAAAACAAAATTTTTCGTTGTGCATATATCTGTGCACTACCTCTGCACCTTCCCCAGAACCACACGCAACCCAAGGTGATACTCGCGGTAGCGCTTCCATGCCACCACGAGTATTACCTCCTAGGGTGCATAAAACTCTATGGAGGGTTGCACTGCCGGGCCGCAAGATTGCACAGGGCCAGGGAATGATTGCGGAGAGAGACTGGGGACTATGTGTCCCCAGTCTCACTCTGCTCCCGGCAGCCTGAAGCAACAAATCGGGCCACCATTCTCGCCGTGGATTGACAGGTGAGTATCTGATTTATTGAGGGGGTTTAGCTGGTGATATAACGGTTTCACCTGCAGAAGCGGAATTATTAGCACCAGCTACTAGATGACAGTAACAATTCCGTTACCTAATCAGTCCTCTAATTAGCCCTAAGACTTTGTAATACCATACTTTGCTTTCTCCATGTTAAGTATAGGATGCCCAAAGTACAGTATGATCACGGAATCTAGTGCAATCATCGATGCGCTAACATAATTTTTTCCCTGATTAGCGTTAGGGATGTAACATGGGGGCATGCGCTAAAGTCACTTATCCTGACGTTAACGCTTACTATCCTGAATGCTACAGTTCATAGGCGACTCTACAGGGGGGCAAGGGGGGGCAATTGCCCCCCCTAGGTTATTCCTTGCCCCCCCATGTGCCCCCCACCAAAAAGCAGCATCCAGCTTCCCACACTTATTCGGACCAATGTATCTCTGTCGTTGTGCATCGTATATGGACGATATATGTGTCATTTGAACGGGCAGATTCTGGCCTTTCCAATGATACCCAACATGACCATATTCACTGTGAAGAACAAGTCATAAAACACTGAATAAAAACAGGCACTTAAACTTAAACATTTTCACAGGGTTGAAATGGCTCAGCAGTGAAATGGTTAATGTTCAGACTATGCATTACATTGTGTATTACATTAGTTTTTGCCTTGGTTTGGTTGTATATTAAGGATTAATGGGTAGGCTTCATCCCTTACAGTATATATTAGTTTTTTCCATGATTAATGGCATTGTAGGGGTTAATGGGTTGGCTATATGCCTCACAGTGTATTAATTTCATGTTTTCCCTTTATTAATGGCATTTTAGGGGTTAAGGGGTAGGCTAAATGCCACATTGTTTATTAAGTTTATTGTATTTCCCTGGGTTTATGGCATTTTAGGGGATATTATTGAAGTTAGAATCTAAAGGGTCTAATGATCTTTAGATCCGCTTCTTTTCGTCACATTTCGGGGAATTAATTTTGCCAAAAATAAGATGAATTCCCTATTTAGCAAATGGTCACTGTAATTTGCTAAAAGTGGAGTCGCTGAAGCAGCAATCAGACATTCAGCGAAAACTGCCAAATTGCGGCAAATAAAATATTGAATTTAGGTATCAGGTTAGTACAATAAAAAGATATCATTGCATCACATTACTCCTTGCGTCACATTACTCCTTGCGTCACATTACTCTGGGGTTTTGGAATCTTATTTATATATACTTATTTAGGGCACTATTACCTGGTGTGAGCTAACCCTTGCGTCGGCATGGTTTTACATTAGCGCCAGGTTAATTGAGTCTAGCGCCTGACCAGATTGTTTCCCTTTCGCTACAAACGGGAAAATCACTTAGCACGTCGCTATTAGCGATTTGTACCACGAGCTTACTGTACTTTCCGTGTCCTTTACATAACATGGGGAGTGCTAGAGATCTCTAGTGCTTTTGCAGCTAACAGCTCATTTGGTGCCAGCGCTAATTTTTTGAGGGAAGCTTATTGCAACATGTTACCTACTGCTCAACCCTGGTGCTAACTCCGACAAAACAGGTCCTCTTCCAAAATAAACAGGCAATTACCAGGCAATGTAAAGGAATGCAGCACAGGTGTTCTCTAGGCCCCATTCACCATAGTAATGGATCTGGTCAGCAATGTCGCTGTTGTTGCAGTTGGCTCGATTATGATATAAATGTATCCTTTATCCACATATATCCTAATTCTAATATATTGGCTAAATTTAAACCTTTTATGCTGGGGGTTATTCATGGTATGGAAGCGGTTGATTATTAGGGTGATTGTGTGGACCATGTTTAAAGGGACACATGGATAAGTCTTGCCCTGAAATATGTATTATTTATATGCTGCAGCAGGGAAATTTGTGTCGCTCACCTGGCCTTCCTTTTGGATCTATTAAATGCAGTGTAATGATTCCACATGCTGTTGGGCATTGCATGATAAATGCCACCCATCAGCCTTAATATATGTGTGCATCAAAACATGGATGATACGGCCACCTTGGAGTATTTTAATAATGCAGGGGTGTGAGGTTATTCACTGGATGTGTTCATATTCAAGCTTGTGAGGGTGGGGGATAGGATCCAGGACCAGCACCTTACTTGCTATACCACAATACAAAAAGACAGTGGCTCGGTCCTCATTTTCCTACAGAGCACCACAATTATGGAATAACCTCCCAGACACCATCAAATCTTCCCCCAGTCTTAAGTCACTCAAGAGCTCCTTACTAATATACCTCAATACAGAATGCACCTGTAAACATGTAACATAATGACTTTATTTCCTACATATTTTTTCTGTTAATCTGTATATTTGTGTTTTGTTTTTTTTTAATATCTTGCATTGTATTTGTATTTCTGTAACTGTAACACTTCAATGTTCTTGAACCCAGGACATGCTTGAAAACGAGAGAAATCTCAATGTATCCTTCCTGGTAAAATCCTTTATAAATAAATAAATAAATAAATAGGTATGGCCCGGCCCTCTGCACTGGAAAAGAAAAACAGTTCTATCACACAACCGCATTAGCGCTGGGTCTCAGCACAGGTCTTAGAGTTTCCCTAGCGTGTTCCAAATGACCTTGTTCATGGACTACTGCAGACAAGGTCATCTGTTAGTAGGTCATCCAGCACTAACAGGGTTATTCAGAGAGTGGTGAAAAAGGAGGAGAATGACTGGAGAATAGAAAATTCTAGGTCAAAATAACCGATTTGGAAAGTGAGATGAATGGGAGAATTTTTCTGGTTTGGCTATTTTGACCAAGAATTTTCCATTCTCCAGTCATTCTCCTGCTATTCACCTCTCTCTGAATAACCCTGTAGGTTTTAGTGACTCGCGCTAAATTTTTCCTTTAGTGATGGTGTTTTAGCTCACACCAGGTGATAGGGCCTCAGTTTTATTCAGTGGTATGATTTAGTGGTGAAAATTATTAGTGCCCCCCCAGTTTTGACTGCGGTATCTTATGTGTCCCCCCTAAATATTATTCCTAGAGTCGCCACTGCTACAGTTACCAGAGCCATAATAAGCGAATGCTAAGTTTACAACAGCTCTTATTAAGCTAACACCAGCCTTGGAATAGAGCCCAATATTGGGGCACCATCAGGTGCTTTTGAAGATCAACTAACTCACATGACCTTGGAATTGAAGGAGTAAAAAAAACACATACCTCTGTCTACCCAAACTTCACACTAGCTGTACGAGTTCCCCCTATGTGAGAACTCTGGAAGCTAAGTATAACTCTTTCATTCCAAGACAGCAGAGACCGATTTCATAACTAGTTTAGCCACCAGCACAATTTACCATCGTTATTCAATCAATTGTAAGCAGACATAACACCAACAGAAAATCTGTGACTTTGACATTCATCACACAGCACAGGCCTTAAAGGAAGATTGTTAGTGCCATGAGATATTTTACAGTGCACATGGTCTTCTGAGCTTTGGTTTTCTCCTGAAAAGAAAAAAAAACATTTTATTTTTGCATATTTAATAGGGATTCGCTTATATTCAGTTATTTTTTGTAAATTACTAGATAAACCAGGGTATAGGATTCCAGAGGAAGTAGAAAATTGAACATCCTATGCTTCTTGGTTGAGCTCATGCCTTTAATTGCATTTGATATATAAAGAAGGAAAGGCTAGCTTCCTAAATCTGCATTAATGTGAAAGAAGCCTGTTTTTAACTGCAAAATGTATTTCAAATAACTGTACTTGCATAGGAGGACTTATCTCATTCAACTAAAAAGAAAGACAGACCTGTGTTTTTATGAAATATCTCCGAGCTTTGTTTCTTTCTGATTAGGTGGTGATATTAATTTCCTCTAATGTTGCTCGTGCCATTTCCCAACGTGTTATTAAATTACTGTACTTTGGTTTTCTCCTGCACAAAATAACATCTTGATTTCATTACAAAGCCAGGGTGTTCACCATCCTGTATTAAAGCGGTTCAGCATTCCATCACTTAAATTAACCGAACTGCTGAGAAAGGATTAAAATGTTAATTATCCATCAAGCTCTGTTTCTCCACACACATAACTCAATGCAATTTGCTTTCTCTCCTTTTTTCTCTACCAGGCTCTTTATTTTTTTCTTAGTACCCGTTGTGGAATATTGACCTTGAGTACTATGAAGGAGAATGCAACCTCATACAGTAGACCAGTAGGAGGTCAGTCTTTCCTTGACATCTTTATTATTATAACATGGGTCTGCTTCTGTAAGGGCTGTAGTGGATGGTTGGATATACCTACATGTAAAACTAGGAACCCTATAATCCACGTCTGTTACCACTCCTTGAAATATCTGGACATCTCAATGATAACAAAGGGGTGACGAGGTCAGATGCCCTAAACACAAAGTTAAAATACCTACTTGGAGTGACCTGATTACATATACACAAAAAGATGAATATAACCCTGAATAAGGCATAAACTGATCCTTGTCATAGCCGGTAAACGTAGAGTAAGGGTAATCAACAAAAAAAGGAGTTGTCGAGGGAATATAGATAAGTACACAATAGAGTAGACAAGATGAGCACAGATCAAGAATAGTCAGTAGATAAGCTTATTCAATAACAAGAAATAAAATCCACAATAACAACTCACTAAAAGGTCAGTACAGAACCACATCAAGGCAATGATTAAAGGTGGAAAGCTCTCTCATATAGGAAGGATTAAGACCATGTTTATTGGTTGTCAACCTCTGTGTGCAGTAAAACGTGCTAGAATGGAATGACACACATGTAGTGGGATAATCAGAATGACACGGGATGCGAAGTTCAATAAATTATACGTCTTGCGAGTGTTTCGTGTCACTATTCTTAACTGTGCACAAAGACTGTTAGATTGGCGTCTCAGCGGAATGCTACATCTTCATGTGCAACAAAGGAATCACTGCAAGGACCATGAGCAGTGCTTTTTTTCTAGGAAAAAAGGCAGGGGTAGTCACCATGAAGTGTCCTAAAGAACCAGGCCAATGAAAGGATGGCGTACGCTCGCACGCAGCGAATGAATAAAGTCACGACATTGTATTTCCTGAGTCCAAGGGTGAAATACTGCCGCCCTCCTCAAACTATTCCCACCAAAACCACCCATGCTCATTACAGGGCTCCACAGCAATAAAACTCAGTTATGTGCGGTGTGTCTGTGTATATCAGTAAGCTCCATAGCAATAAAACTCACAGGGGGTTATTCAAAGAGATCCGAATTGTGGCCGAAAAGGTAACTGAACACTGAAATTCAGGGTACGGTTACCTTTCCTGGCCATTCGGCTATTCAGAGAGCAGGCAGTTCGCCAAATCTTGGCCAATTGCCTGCACATATGGTGCCTGTTCGAGGGCAGTGAAATCCCCATAGAGAAGCAATGCTTCGTCTATTCAGAGAACACAAAACAGCAGTGATTTAGCATTATTATTCAGACGAATCCCATAGGCTTCAATGTTAAAAATATTACCGTTTTTAATTCCCGTTTTAATTCAAAATCTATTTAATATTATATTCTGCAGTAAAAAGTCTCTTTATTTTTGATTATTTTTTCTTGGGTTCTGTTCGGCATTTTTTGGGATTTTTATTTTGTAAATTTTTTTTCCCGTTTTCTTTTCTTTAAATCGTCTTTTCCTTTTACTGTAACAGACCTTTTTATTATCATTCATTGATCTTATATGTAAATTCCAGACATTTTCGTTCAGTACTTTTTTGCAAACAGCGTTTTCAAATTTCAAACTTTCAAGCGTAATGGGTTTTTTTTCCACCTCATTCGTCTGCATGTGGAGTTTTTCCGGCGGCTGCTCTGCGCTGTGATCGGCGGCTAGTCAGGTTTCTCCGGCGTGTTCAGTGGGGTTAATCCAGCTGTTTCTGTGGGTTTCGGTGAGTGTATGGTGAGTGTTCGGCAGGTTTTGCAGTGAGTGTTCATCGGGTTTGCGGCGGGTTTTCCCTGCAGTATGGCGGCCCTGTGGTGCTTGCTGAATACACTGCAGGGTCGCCGAAATGGGATCGCCGAATAACACCAAATTTGCAGGGAACGAAAAGTCACCGAACGTGCGGTGACTTTTCGATTCTCTTTGAATAACCCTATCAGAGCTCCACATTGCAGCATCATTGTTCATTTTTTAATTGAAAAGTGAACAATAGTGCTGCATTAGAAAGAAAAAATAATTTTGACTAATCCTATAAGAATTTACTTATCCATCTGTATAACCTTGCAGACATTTAATTTATTTAATTTAATGCAATACAATTTAAAGTTAGATGTTAGAAAATCTTTCAGTATAAAACTGTTACAGAGAAAGGTTAACATTAATTCATGCAAAATTTGATGCATGAAATTTGATGCATGAATTCATGCAATTTGATCATAATTCTGTACAAGATTCATTCATGTGTTTTGCATGATCTCTGGGCAGAACGTGTCACATAACATTGATTCTGCTATAGCATTAATCTATTTGTTATGCATCTGGTTCAGAATGATACAAATGACCTTTTTTTTTACAATCTCTGAGAATATAATTTTGCTTACATATTTTGATATTTTTCCATAGATCTTGACCTCCTTCCGTGTGATTTTGATTCATCCTGTCTCCTCTGCATTGGGTACTATCTGTAAAGTTCACCCTTGTTTTCTATTCTTCAACTTTATTTTACCCTGAGGACTTTGAAACTGACCTTGTTTATCGAATACATATTTTTTCACCTACATTAATAAACCCTGCAGACGTCGATTTAAAGATAGATAATTATTATTTATTAATATAATTGTTTTAGTTATAATGTATTTGTTATGTAATTCATTATCTTTTATTCCATCAAATAGGGCTGGCAATTTTTTTGTCAATCCTGTTGACCCTGCTCTGCCGATGCTCGTAAGAACAGTTTGGAGATTATTGGACACTGATACAAGTGGTTTAATTTCACCTGGTTTCCAAAATAACTTCAAGTTACAGTTAAATAATGAATATGGACTTAAAGTGCAGTCTCTGTGCTCTAGTTTGAGAGTATTCACATCCAAATTTAAAGATGGATTTAGGAATTAGCTCTTAAATATATTGCACCCTCTTTTTCAAAGGACGAAAGCTTATTAAACAATTGATTTAAAAGCTGTTTTATGGACAGGTGTGGGTTACTCCGTCATTATTTCATCAGTTACATAGGCTGAAAAAAGACATGCGTCCATCAAGTAGACATGTGCATTAGTTTTAGTACTAAAACGATTTAGTCCGAATTTTGGGATAATTTAGTTTTAGTAGGACTCAAGAAATACGAAACTGCTCAGTACAAAAAACGAAAGAAACTAAAATAAAAAGCACTTCATTTTAGTTTCAGTCATTTTTGTGATATTACATTGAGTGAAGGAGACCAGCAATGAAGAGCGCAACATCGCAAAGCTACAGAAAAGGTTTGTATGCGTAATCCTTCCCGACCCCTACCCGAAAATCTGACAGTGATAGAGCTCCAGAATACTCACTCGCAGCACAGACAGCCAGCACAGGAGAGGAAACCTTTACTTAACCCTTGCATGTCTATGAGGCAGACAAGATGATAAAAGCAGCTGGAGAAGGAAAACATTCAAATAAATCACACTGAAAGCTAATGACAGAGGAGGGCTGGATAGTAAAAACCCCTTTATAACAAGCAGCGCTGGCAGAAGAGAGGGACTTTATAAAACGTGTGTTATCTCCCCTCCCACTCTGCATAATAGGGGCTTAGGTCTGATACATTTTATATTATCCAGGAGCACTATCCCCCTTTCCTCATCTATAATACACGTTTTTTATAAAGTCCCTCTCCTCTCCCAGTGCTATAAAAATCAATTTGCACCAGTCATCTCTTCTCTGAGCTTTCAGACCGATTTACGTTAATATTTCCCTTCTCCCCTGCTTTTATATTCCTGTGTCTCCCCACAGAGATACAAAGTTTAAGTAAAAGTTCCCTCTCCTGTGCTGGATAAGCATTGCATTCCAAAGTTCTGCACCCTCCACATGCCAATGCAGTAGGATGTTCTATACAGAGAGGGGTATTAATTAATGCAGGAGGATGTTCTATACATTATACAGAAAGGAGCCTTTTTTTAGCCCTTTAAATCCAGTGGCTGTGAGCGCTAAGATCGGCTGCTTGTTATAGTATCTCTCAGTACAATGTATCAGGCTCAGCTGTTACAGTAACTGACTGTAACAGCGCTCAGAGTTTCAGTAAAACAAGGAAATAATATTGTTCTAACCTCATATATAAAAATATTATTTACTAGTGTAGCGCTCACTCCCGGAGGAGCCGCTGAATTTAAACCTCGGGTCAGTCTCCCCGCACTAGGGAACAAATATACACCAGCACTGTTGTGGATTTTATAAGTTATATAGTTTACTGAATAAACTGGCATATAAAGAGCAACACGGTATACGTATATATATATTTACAGTAGTTTGTAATGCGAGAAACGCGTAGCGGAAAAGGAATCCTAACCCCTTCGTGGTTGGAGTGTGAGTCCCGTACAAGTTGTGTCCCAAGAAAGTGTATGTGTATGCGTGTATTGGTACCCGGGTACAATATTCAACTGGCCAGTGAATGATTTCAGGTGTGTCTTTGACTAGTCACGTTGGGGCCCTGTAGGTTTTGACAAAACTGCAACGTGCTTTATTATATTTACTGTGGCCGGGAAGGCCTCTCACCCATCCGCCAGATACTCTGCGCTCTGCTTGACCCAGGACGTCTCTCCGCTCGATTTAACTGGGTCTCTGTGTCACCGGATCCGCTGTCTTGCTTGTCTGTGTCTGCCACAAGATGCTCAGCTCACCGCCTGCACTCCCATTAGATCATCTGCGGTCTCCTAACTCGGGGTCCTTCAGCATACTCTGTATCTGTGTAAAGTTACCAGCGGTGGATCGCTAGGTCTTTGGCAAGTAAAGGGGAAACCGATCTCCAGCTCCGCAAGGCCGCACCTGCGCTCCGGCCTGGTCGCGATCGTTATCTCTTTCACGTGCGTCTTGCTCTCTTCACTCCTCTGCGCGCTCTGCTCGTTCTCTCCACGAGGCTGCGGATGTAAGTCTCTCTTTCCCACCCACTTCCTGTTCCCGCCCGCAAAGCATGCTGGAAAATGTAGTCCCAATGTCCAGTGTCTTACATTGCACTTGTCTCCCTCTGGTGGCCAAAAATAAGTACTACAACAACAGTGTTTTAAAACCAGCGCTACACTCTCCCCCTCCTAGAACTCTTGGGTCTCTCCAAGGAGGCATAACAGTTGCATTACATTTCAACATAACATTAGGCAACATATTCAGGCTCAGCAGCAAGCATACAATGGGTTATATACACTTCCTCAAGTTGACTCATGCTTTTGACTACCTCTGCTAACATAGCAGACACTTCGGGCAACCTTCGCACTGTGGTGACGGCCTCTTCAGTGCTATGTCCTGATGAGTCGTAGGTGAGTCTCTGGGGCGGTCGAATAGAGCGTTTTGGTTCTGGCTCAATCAGTTCCTCTTCAGGTGGAAGTACTACAGGTGCGGGTTCAGTTCTCCTTTCCACAACTGGAACAGACATCTCTTCAGAGTATGATCCTTCCAGTGAAGGCATGGAACTGTAGTCATAAGACTCGGCTTCAGGAACTACAGGGATTTCAATAGTCTTGGGAACTTCTAATTGAAATTCAGGAGCCTCAGGCCTCAAATTACTTTCCCACCATTCAGGAACTGGAATGACCTCTTCAGGCTCTGGTGAGCACATCCAGTCCAGACAAAAACTTCCTTCCTCACTGTCCCTTTCACTCTCTTCGACAACTCGGGTCTGCTGAGACCGAGTAACGGGAGTCAAACGTGGAGCAGGCGGGTTCGGCAGAGAAAGTTCGTCCCCAACTGGTATCCTCACAGCCTCTCTCAAAGGTAATAGATGATTCCGGTGCCAGTTTTTAAGAGGCCCAGCCTTTCCATCCGGCCGGATTTGGTAAACTGGCAGACCTGGCAGTTGCTTGCAGACAATGTAGACCTGAGAACTCCATCTATCTGCTAATTTATGCCTTGCAGCAGCACCCAAGTTCTTCAACAAAACCCTATCACCGGGTTGTAGATCCTGTATCCGAACTTTCAAGTCATAGTTCCGCTTATTCCTTTGTTTCCTGAGGTCAAGCGGGCCTGTTCAAACGCAGAGGCCAAGTTCTTCCGAAGTCTATCCACATAATTTCTATGAGAAGCTACCGACATCTGATCCAGAGATAGCCCAAATGCCAAATCAACCCGCAGTCGAGCTTCTCTTCCGAACATAAGACGTACGGTGAGTATCCAGTAGCGTCACTCTCCGTACTGTTATATGCATGTACTAGTGTAGCTATGTGACAACTCCAGCTCTGCTTCTCACTGTTTGACAGTGTCCCCAGCATATTTAGCAGCGTGCGATTAAATCTTTTGGGTTGAGCATCACCTTGAGGGTGATATGGTGTAGTTTGGGTCTTCTGAATTCCCAGCAGTTCCAGTAATTGCCCAACAAGCCGGCTTTCAAAGTCTCTACCCTGATCAGAGTGTATTCTCCTTGGTAGGCCATAGTGAACAAAGGACTTTTCCATCAGAGCCTTCGCCACCGTAGGAGCACGTTGGTCTTTCGTAGAAAAAGCTTGGGTCGTAACGTGTGACATGATCAGTCACTACTAGAATATTTCCCTGCCCAATAGCATCCGGCTCTAAGCACAGGAAATCAATGCACACCAAATCCATGGGTCCTTGACTTTGTAGGTGGCTCATTGGAGCAGTTAGGGTCGGTAGGGTTTTCCTCTGGATACACCTCAGACATGAATGGCAGTAACTTTCCACTTCAGCTCTCATGCAAGGCCAATAGAATCTGTCCCGCACCAGCTTAAAAGTTCTCTCTGCGCCCAAATGTCCATGTTCATCGCGTAACAACCGCAGTACATTCTCTCTGTGTTTAGTGGGAAGGAACAACTGTTGGGTCTCTTCAGCATTGTTTGAGGGGCCCCTTCGGTAGACCACCCCATCCAACATCTTCAACCATTCCCACTCTTTGTACACCAATCTGGCTCCATCTGGGGAATTTGTCAGCAGAATTTCCCGTTGGTTCGCGTTTAGGGCCTTTACGGTTAACGCAATCAAAGGATCTCTAGCCTGATCGGCTCTCAGGTCCTGTTTCGAGAAAGTAGGCAGACTTTCATCCCTCAGCTGCATAGGGTTACAGTAGAACTCTGGAACAGCCGCAGCCATAACTCCTATGGCTTCCGCTTCAATCCCTCCCTTGACCCGGTGCTCTGCTCCTTGACATAAAGCTTGCACCCCGTCTGGAGTTAACGGAGTCCATTCTGTAGTGTAGGGTCTTCTCGACAAAGCATCAGCATCTCGATTATTCACCCCAGGGCGATACTTCAGGCTGAACCGAAACCCTGACAGAGCGGCCAACCACCGATGTCCCGTTGCGTCCAGCTTCGCAGTAGTAAGGACGTAGGTAAGAGGATTGTTATCCGTCTTTATCACAAACTCGGCTTCATACAGAGTCTTTTAGCTTGTCTACCACCGCCCACTTCAAGGCTAGGAACTCCAACTTGTGGGTAGGATAGTTCTTTTCAGAAGGCGTAAGGCTCCGGCTCACATACGCTACAGGCCTCCACAATCCACCATACTCTTGGTACAGGACTCCCCCTAGACCTTCTCTGCTGGCATCCACATGTAGTTCGTATGGCTTGTGAGGATCCGCGTAAGCCAAGACAGGAGCTCGAGTTAGACTCTCTTTCAGCTTCAAGAAAGCACCTTTGCATTGACTAGTCCATTCTCCCTGGATAGACTCTCGAGCCTTCCTTGGCCCTGGAGCCGACGGATTTCGGTCAGAGGCCTTGTGGCCTTCTTCTGTGTCTTCCTTCTGTAGGAGCTTGTTCAATGGTTGAGCTATCTTGGCAAATCCTCCTACAAATCTTCGGTAATAGGAGCAGAACCCCAAGAAAGATCTAAAGTTCAGTAACGTTTCGGGGTCTAGGCCAGGAAGCTACGGCCTCCAACTTCCGAGGATCTGTCGAAACGCCTTCTGCTGAGACCACATGTCCCAGATATGTAACAGAAGGTAAACAGAATTGACATTTCTCCAGAGACAGTTTCAACCCCTCTTCATGGAGCCTCTTCAAGACCTTCTCCAACCGTTGCTCATGTTCTTGCAAAGTCTTCCCGAACACAATTATGTCATCCAGATACACTAATACTTCGATCAGGTTCATGTCTCCGACTGTCTTCTCCATTAACCGTTGGAACGTGGCTGGAGCCCCCGTAAGGCCTTGAGGCATTCGGTTGAACTCAAAGAACCCCAGTGGGTAGATGAACGCAGTCTTCTCTTTGTCTTCAGGATGCATTGGTATCTGGTGATACCCACTTCGCAGGTCTAGTACACTAAACCATTTTGCTCCAGACAAACACTGTAAGGCATCTTCCATCCGAGGAGTGGCATATTGATCTGGAATGGTTCTCAGATTCAGCGTGCGATAGTCTATGCATAGACGGACAGAACCATTCTTTTTCCGGACCATTACTATTGGAGATGCATATGGGCTCCTGGACTCTTGGATCACCTTGGTCCTTTGCAGTTCATTCAGCTGTTCTCGTAGATCATCCAAGTCTCCCAACAGAACTCATCTTGACCTTTCTCGAAACGGCATGTCTTCTTGTAGTCGAATGCGATGCTCAGTACTCTTAGCTAGGAAGTACTCTTCCTCGTGTTCGTTTCAAAGCTTTAGTGGAGATTATTTCAGGGATTACTTCCACTCTGGCCTCACTCCCATGATTAAAATCGGTTTCCAGTACCACATAGGGGCCTGGTTGCGATCCGTTCAACTTGACTGAAGCCCGGAAACTCATTACTTCTCCTGATTGCAGAACCTTCTCTGTTCCCTCCAATCTCCATAGGTGCCCCACCTCAGCAGGTGCCTTCTGTTCTTCGACCATTCTTTGATAGACCGACGTAACATCGGGTGTACTCCCTTGGTAGAACCTTCTTCCAATACTATAGGAGTCAGACGTCGCACCAGATCAGTATTCGTCCCCACTATCATGGAACTTCTGTTTGCCCCTGGAGGCCGAGGACACACAATGGCCAATGCATCACAACCTCCAGACTGTCCGATGACTTCGGATCCGATCTCCAACTTCACCTGTAGATACCCGTCATAGGGGAGTTTCTCAGTTCCGATACCCCAGATTTCCAGATCCTTCAATTTCTGTAGAGGTATGTGCTTCAAGAGTTGCTCATAGAAGTCTCGGTAGATCAATGTCACTTGAGCCCCCGAGTCCAACAGAGCTTTAGTGTAGACTCCCTCCACTTGGATTGGCACAATAGGAGAAGGACCTATCAGCTGGTCAGGAAACTTTGTTGCAGTGACAGGAAGTTTAGACCCAGTTTGTTGTACCCTGGCCTTCTTCTTGGCCCATGTGGGTTTTGAGTGTGCATTGCTTCCCCATGACGTAGGACCGGATGCTAAGGGAGTGACTCTTTCAGTCCTGGCAGGTTCAGCAGTTGGCCAGACTCTGGGCCCTCTCGGCCTCTCAGTCCTGGCTTGATTTTTGGAGCGGGTTTTGACCGTTGGGCACCTAGTTTGCTCCTTCACTTGTGCCCTCTGGCGTTTCCCGCCGGTGAGGTAGATAGTAGCCCCTCCAAGGCTTTTAGGAGCTCTTCTACCATATTTCTTTCAGGCTTTTGGCTTTTGCATTGTGCGCGGAAATGACCCATTTCCCCACAACTGAAACATCTCTTCTTTGAAGATGGAGACGCCCTTACTTGCTGTGACTCGGTTGAAGGACCCTGGCCAGACGCCACAGCAACTCCAGTCGTCCGCATGTCAGCAAGGAACTTCTGCATATCGGTCTGTGTCTCTGCCACCTTCAAAAGTGCTCAGCACAGGTCCGCATGCGCCTGTTGCAATTCCGCTTGAGTTTCTTGTACCTTCTTAATGGTCTTGTGCAACTCACTATGTGCAGAAAGGGTTAGTTCTTTTGCAGCATTCTCTGTGGATTTAAAAGCAATCAGATGCTCCTGTTCGTCCACTTCGGATCCATAGGTGTCTAACGAGTCATTTTCAGGTTGCAAGCATTCGTTATGCCTCACAGGTTGTGCGTAAGCTCTTTCTCCTCTCCTGAAGGATTTTTCTTCTAGTAGAGCCTCTTCCTCTCTGACAGCTCGGATCAGTTCCAGGTATTTCAATTCTCGGTTACCTTCCCTGCTTCTCAGCTGTAGCATCACCGGATCTAGAGGTTGAGCGCCTCTCAGGATCTGCTGTATTCGGATCTTATCTACTTCGGCCGGTTCGGCCCCTTTCTTGAGAAGTATCTGGTGCAGAATCTTATCTAGGCGCCTCATATATTCAGTCATTTTCTCACCTTTTTGCTGGTAGATGTTCATACTGGTACACGAGCTCTGCAGCCTTTTCCGTTCGCCCAAAGACTTCCTCCAAAACATTTAGATAATCTAAAGCAGTGCAGTCTTTCTTACTCAATTTTAGGTTTCTGACAGCCTCTGACGCAGGTCCCTTTAAGCTCTCAGTAATCCTTTGCTTCTTCTGTGCTTCAGGGACGTCCCACTCATCCAGAGCCTGCATCGCCTGTTCTACCCATTCTTCAAAGGTTTCTTCTCCCGCCGGAGTTGGTACGTTTCTTGTAAAATTTCTCAACCGTCGATAACCAAAGTTAGTGTGTGGAGGGCTTAATCTTTTATATTTAGCCAGCAAATCTCCAATAGCCACTATAAATTCAGGCCCGATCATGGCCAACGGAATGGGCGCGGGGACACTCGCGGATTCGCCACGTGGCGCACTTGGCTGAATCAGTTGGACTTCCACCTCATCGGTCAGCTCCACGCTCGCGCCCTGAAAACACACTGGAACACCCTTTCTCCACTCAAAAAGAACATACTTGTGAGAGGTATCTGGGTTCTCTTTAATGTCCAGGATTAACCCCCGATGATCTGGTGTCAGCGCGGCCACGGCCTGGCGAATCTGATCTTCGGCCCAAGTGTCTGCAGGAATATCCATGACTATACATAATTCTGACTACTGTGCTCCTCACATCATTTGGCAGCAGTGTCTGGATCCATATTTAACCCTTTAAATGCGTTTTTTCCAGAGACTGGATCCCGGAAACGAGCCCCCACGTGTAGCGTTCACTCCCGGAGGAGCCGCTGAAATTGAACTTCGGGTCAGTCTCCCCGCACTAGGGAACAAATATACACCAGCACTGTTGTGGATTTTATAAGCTATATAGTTTACTGAATAAACTGGCATATAAAGAGCAACACGGTATACATATATATATATATTTACAGTAGTTCGTAATGCGAGAAACGCGTAGCGGAAAAGGAAAAGGAATTTTAACCCTTCGTGGTTGGAGTGTGAGTCCCGTACAGGTTGTGTCCCAAGAAAGTGTACATGTATGCGGGTACAATATTCAACTGGCCAGTGAATGATTTCAGGTGTGTCTTCGACTAGTCACGTTGGGGCCCTGTATGTTTTGACAAAACTGCAGCGTGCTTTATTATATTTACTGTGGCCGGGAAGGCCTCTCACCCATCCGCCAGATACTCTGCGCTCTGCTTGACCCAGGACATCTCTCCGCTCGATTTAACTGGGTCTCTGTGTCACCGGATCCACTGTCTTGCTTGTCTGTGTCTGCCACAAGATGCTCAGCTCACCGCCTGCACTCCCATTAGATCATCTGCGGTCTCCTAACTCGGGGTCCTTCAGCATACTCTGTATCTGTGTAAAGTTACCAGCGGTGGATCGCTAGGTCTTTGGCAAGTAAAGGGTAACCGATCTCCAGCTCCGCAAGGCCGCACCTGCGCTCCGGCCTGGTCGCGATCGTTATCTCTTTCACGTGCGTCTTGCTCTCTTCACTCCTCTGCGCACTCTGCTCGTTCTCTCCACGAGGCTGCGGATGTAAGTCTCTCTTTCCCACCCACTTCCTGTTCCCGCCCGCAAAGCATGCTGGAAAATGTAGTCCCAATGTCCAGTGTCTTACATTGCGCTTGTCTCCCTCTGGTGGCCAAAAATAAGTACTACAACAACAGTGTTTTAAAACCAGCGCTACACTAGTTTTACTGAAACTCTGAGCACTGTGATGAGCAGCAGTCAGTTACTGTAACAGCTTTGCCTGGCACATTGTGCTGAGAGTGAGTGATACTGTAACAAGCAGCGATTTCAGCCCTCTGAGGAGCCTCTACAATAGTAATTGTATCCACTGGTTTTCGGATGAATGAAATTAGTATTAATACTAAAGAACTGAAAACGAATTCTTTAGCAACTAAATAAATTGCATTTTAGGACTAATCCATTAGTTCAAAACGAAATTTTGTGCTGTGCAACTGTCTACCATCAAGTTCAGCCTTTCACACATCACCTACTGCTGTTGTTCCAAAAATTCAGGGTTCACCACAATGTGCAAATTCATAACCCTGAAGAATAGAGGTGCAGATTGGACTTTGCAAAAAACAATCTTAAACCAGCATAGATATGGAACAGCATTCTTGGATAACTGAAACAGAGATCAATCTGTACTAGAAAACAAGGAAGAAAAAAGTAAGGAAAAAGCTTGGAATGACTTATGATTAGGGATGAGCTGTTCGGTTCAATCGGTTCAGAGTTCGATTCGAACATCGCATGTTCACGAACTACGAACATTTCCAAGTGTTCGCCGCATGTTCGCCCACAATGCACCACAATGGACCACAATGCACTTTTCCACTGGCCTGAAGTTTGTAATTGGCTACAGCTTTGCACCTGACCACAGGTCAGGTGCAAGACAGGTTCAAGACTATGCCAATCACGGCTCAGAGTCCTGATTGGACAAATTTTGCCCACTCATGTGCTCACAGAGCTAAGTCCCACAGCTCACTATATAAGGCTTCACACAGCCTTCAGCATGTGTTTTTTGAGAGGAGATTGATGTGTTAGTGTGTGTTCTCACTGCCACCAGCTATTGGGGGGTCTCATTTCTACAAAATATCTGGGAATTGTTCTAATCTTTGTTCTCACTGCCACCAGCATTTGTGGGGGTCTCCTTTCTACAAAATATCTTGGAATTCTTCTAATCTTTGTGTTCTCACTGCCACCAGCAATTGTGGGGGTCTCACTTCTACAAAATATCTGGGAATTCTTGTAATCTTTGTGTTCTCACTGCAACCCATCAGGGGGTCTCACTGATTTATAGGAGGTTCCTGGGAATTGTAATCTGTGTCTTGTCACTGCCACCCATCCGGGGGTCTCACTGATTTATAGGAGGTTTCTGGGAATTGTAATCTGTGTCTTCTCACTGCCAGCTATCAGGGGGTCCCACATACTAATTACTTAATTCATTTTTTGGACTGCAGGGTCCAACCCTGCACTCTTCCACAATACCATGAAAGGGTTACGGTGTGACGGCACTGTTGCCGACGGTAAAGGCCCAATTTTAAAGCACCTATTGTTACTTTCATCCAAAGCCTGCATACGTTTCACCATAATTTAGCCAAAAAAATCACTAAACTTGTTCTGCATGTCCTAAATTGTCTCCTCTTTTAATACAGACTGATGCCCCGAGCAGTTGTTTATGAATAGATTAAAGGAAAAACGTTTACCGTCATTTGAAATGTCATTTTTTTGTTTTTAAATGTTTCTATACATGCTACAAATCCGCCACTTCACGGGCAGGTTATGGGGACCTCCTAGGCATGATATTTGAATGAATTTTTCGTTTTTATTTTTAACCCTTATTTCATGCAAAACTCACTGTTCCTTTGAAAATGTTTTTTTAAAAACTTTTTGTCCTTGTTTCCTGTCCCCCAGGGCACTACCCGGACCCCCATACACCTTTTATGGCAAAGATCTTGCATATATGCCCTCTTGGAGGGCACTCTAAAAATCAAACTTTTGCGTCCCATTGACTTGCATTGAGTTCGGTTCGTGTTCGCGGTCGAACTCGAACTTTTGAAATTGTTCGAGTTCGAAGGCATGGGCATACATGGCTTCCAGAGTCTTTGGTTCACTAGTGTTTATTGAGGAGGTCCAGCCAATCGGCCTATTGGCTTGTGCATGCACGATCCTCCACACTAGATGACACCTCCTTTCTTGGCCTATCCACACCTGCGCGTGTGTACAGGAACAACCTATAATGCCCCTCAGGCATACGGTCCATGTGCAGGATGCCCGCACCCCGAGCATGCACCACTGAAGTGTACGTACACCTTTCTAATAGTGAGCCACCTTCCCTTCTAGCAACTCATTTATACTGTACTAGTTATAAAGCCTGCCCGGAGGGCAGTCTATTTTTGTATGTGGGTCCCCTTTTTTTTCAATTTGTGCCTCGCGTGCGCATTATGGCGGATTTTTCCGTTATTTTAAAAATGTGTCTCGCTCGCGCTGCCCAGCAAGATGCAGGATACGCACGCAGCCTATAGCAGGCTGCTGCATGCGCATCCTGGTCTACTGGATGCGCGCGCAGCCGCTACCTTGCCGCTGTGAGCGCATCCGGCTGCACAGGATGCGCGCGCAGCCGATACACGTCTGCTGCGTGCACATCCTGTCTCCTGGATGCGCGCGCAGCCTCTACCCCTCTGATGCGTGCGCATACAGTTCTACTGGATGCGCTCGGCCGATGGGTAGAGGCTGCGCGCGCATCCTTTGTCCGAAGCTGCACATCCGGTTTCTGTTGGCTGCGCGCGCAGCCAATAGAAACCGGATGCGCGGCGACGTACAAAGGATTTTATTATTTAGGATGTAGCACCAAAATGGTAACACACCCATGTACATCTATTCCCTATGGTGCTCACCATTTAGGATCTACCCTAATATTTACCCAGTCCTGCCTGGGGTCACACCCTCTTGTAGGTACCTTCAACTCCACAGTCTGCCTGTCTATGTCAAACCACACCTCCAATCCTGCTTTTCAGCCCTGGATACCTCCCCAATGGAAGGTCCACATGTGGCACATGTTCCCTCCTGATTTGAACCACAAGCTCCACGTCCCATATAAAAACTCAGCAATGCACTATCTATTGGTGCGTGTTACTTGTATTGTTAGAAAAATGCACAACTGCACACTCTGTACTGTGGGAAAATAACTTTTATCTAAAAGTAGAAAAATTATTTTCAGGTCTTTTTTTGTCTACAAAACACAATCAAATATTCTTTAAACATATATGGGGGTTATTCAGAGAGAGGTGAAAACCAGGAGAATGACTGGAGAAGTGAAAATTACAGGTCAAAATAATTAAACCAGAAAAATTCTCCCTTTCCAAATCAGCTATTTGGTCTAGATTGTTCTCTTCTCCTGCCATTCTCCTAGTTTTCACCTTTCTCTGAATAACCCCCCTACTCTCCAAGGGCAAATTGGTATTGTAAGTAATATATGTGCTCTCCACAAATAGCTACAAAATAAAGATTTTATAATGTATGAATACTTGTTAGCAAAAAAGTTACAGTGAAGTTACAGGGTATGGTTCTATTTAAATATAATACAATTGACTTGTATTGTGCTGCCATCTTGTGTACAGAATTGATACGTGTCACTTGTCTTACATCTTCTAAATGCAACTGTCTATTCACAGAACACCGAAATTGCGTGCGATTTTGGTGCTTTCTGTTTCATAGAAACATAGAAAATGTCGTTAGATAAGAACCTTTCCGTCCTTCTAGTCTGCCCAATTACATGGATACTTTACCTGGATTTATCTTTTGTTTAGGATAGCCTTATGCCTATCCCATGCCTGCTTAAATTCAATCACTGTTTTGGCCTCTACCACTTCTACTGGAAGGCTGTTCCATGTATCCACCACCCTCTCAGTAAAATAATGCTTCCTGATGTTACTGAAAAAAACCTTTGCCCCTCTAATCTAAGACTATGTCCTCTTGTTTTGCTACTTTGTTTCCTTTTAAATATACTCTTTTCCTCTACCTTGTGGATTCCCTTAACGTATTTAAATGTTTCTATCATATCTCCTCTGTCTCGTCTTTTTTCCAAGCTGTACATGTTAAGATCATTAAGCCTTTCCTGGTAACTTTTCTCCTTCAAGCCGTACACCATTTTAGTAGCCCTTCTCTGAACTCTCTCTAAGATGTCTACATCCTTCTGGAGATACGGTCTCCAGTACTGCACACAGTACTCCAAGTGAGGTCTCACCAGTGCTCTGTACAGTGGCATGAGCACTTCCCTTTTCCTACTGCTAATCCATCTCCCTACACAACCAAGCATTCTGCTAGCATTTCCTGCTGCTCTATTACATTGACTACTTACCCTTAGATGCTCTGCAATAATAACCCCTAAATCCCTTTCCTCAGATGTTGAGGTTAGGACTGTATCAAATATTCTATATTCAGCCCTTGGGTTTTTACGCCCCAGGTGCATTATCTTGCACTTATCCACATTAAAACTCAATTGCCACAGCTCCGACCATTTTTTTAGTTTACCTAAATCATTTGTCATTTGGCTGATCCCTCCAGGAACGTCAACCCTGTTGCAAATCTTTGTGTCATCAGCAAAAAGACATTCTTTACCATTAATACCTTCTGCAATATCACTAATAAAAATATAAAAGAGAATGGGTCCAAGTACTGACCCCTGAGGTACCCCAGTGGTAACAAGACTTACGCGCGAATAAAACTCCATTTACCACAACCCTCTGTTGCCTGTCACTCAGCCACTGCCTAATCCATTCAACAATATTGGAATCCAAGCTCCAAGATTGCAATTTATTGATAAGCCTTCTATGCGGAACAGTATCAAAAGCCTTACTGAAATCTAAATAAGCATGTCTACTGCACCACCTGTGTCTATTATTTTTGTTACCCAATCAAAAAAATCATAAGATTAGTTTGGCATGAGCTCCCTGAGGTAAACCCATGTTGTTTCTGATCCTGTAATATATGTGTTTTTAGATGTTCAACAATCCTTTCCTTTAACATGGTTTAATTTCTCTTTTTGTTTTTTTTTTCTGCTGTTTTTTTTTTTCTGTTGTGCTTTTTGGTTGTTTTTTTTCCCTGGGTGGCTGGTGACTTGTTAATTGGGGGCGTGTAGCCTGTCAGGTGATTTCACTTGTATGGCTACATAATCTCAGGGGCAACTCACTGAGCTTGCTCACAGGGGCTTGAGGTGGTCTACTTTTAAGTGGGCTATTTTCAGTGGAGTTAAAAACAGGAGTTTAAATAACAGGTATCAATTGTTGTTTATATATTTTTGTTGTCTTTTTTGGGTATGAAGTGTTAGCAAGCTTGAAGGTTTGACCCAGTGCACATCCTGCTGCATGTATGCATGTCTGGAGGAATCCTTCCAGGGTCCATATCTCTGTAGCAAATGTGAACGTGTAGCTCTTCTGGAAGCTCGTATTGGAGATCTGGAAGGGCAAATCGTAACGCTGAGGCAGATTGACAATCTTGAAAGGAGCCTGCTTCTCACGGAGCAAAGTCTAGTTGAGGAATCTAGGGGTGTGGGAGGAGTGGAGTTAACCGGGGAACAGGTTGGTAGCTGGGTGTCAGTGACACGTGGTAGCAGGGGGGGAGGGAAGAGGAAAAGGTTGGCTAGTCCTGATCTTGCGCACACCAACAGATTTGCCCCCTTGAGCGAAGATGTTGGGTGCAGCAGCTCAGGTGTAGCAGTACTGGAGGCTGCTCCCTCTAACAGCCGGGGGATCAGCCCACCAAGTAAGGGAGGGATAAAGAGGGCAAGTAAGCCTAGACAGGTTGTGGTGGTAGGGGACTCTATTATTAAGAGAGTAGACAGGGTAATCTGTCGCGCTGATCGCCTTAACCGGACAGTTTGCTGTCTGCCGGGTGCCCGTGTTAGGCATGTGGTTGACAGAGTTGATAGATTATTGGGAGGGGCTGGAGATGACCCAGCTGTCATGGTCCATATTGGTACCAATGACAAAGTAAGCGGAAGATGGAAGGACCTGAAGAATGATTTCAGGGAATTAGGAAGTAAACTGAAGAAGAGGTCCTCCAAGGTAGTATTTTCTGAGATCCTACCTGTGCCACGTGCTACAGTGGAAAGGCAGCGGGAGATCAGGGAGGTCAATGCGTGGCTTAAAGCTTGGTGCAGGAAGGAGGGCTTTGGGTTTTTAGAGCACTGGGCTCATTTTGCACTGGGGTACAATCTGTATAGTTGTGATAGATTGCACCTGAATGGAAGAGGGTCTGCTGTGCTAGGGGAGAGGATGGTTAAAAGGTTGGAGGAGACTTTAAACTAGTGGAAGGGGGGGAGGGATACAGTATCTTACAAAATGGAGACAGAGCAGATAGCGGAAGGGTTTCAGTTCAGACTAAGGGGGGTGGAGTCGGGGGGATGGGTAATGTAAGAACAGTGGAGGCATGTAATGTAAAGTCGCATTCAGCATGTGTGGGTAGAGACAACATTAAATGTATGCTTGCTAATGCAAGGAGCCTTAATAACAAGATGGGGGAACTAGAGGTAATAGCATACACTAAGCAATACGACATTATAGGAATAACAGAAACATGGTGGGACGAAACGCATGACTGGGCTGTAAACTTAAACGGTTATACATTGTTTAGAAGGGATAGGAAACATAAGAAAGGGGGTGGAGTGTGTTTATATGTAAATCAGGATTTAAAGCCTAATATTACACAACTGGAAAGTGATGAGGGAAATGTGGAATCCTTATGGGTAAATATTTTGTTGGGGAATAAACAGGGAAGTCAATTATTGGTGGAATATGCTATAAACCACCTAATATAGATAATGATGAGGAAGAACAACTGTTAGAGCAAATTAGGAAGGCTGCACATCATGGTAGCACTTTAATTATTGGAGATTTTAATTACCCGGACATTAATTGGGATAGTGGGACTAGTAATTCAGCAAAGGGAATCCGGTTTCTGAACATTTTAAATGATACCTTCATGTCACAACTGGTAGAAACACCAACTAGAGAGGATAACTGTCTGGACCTGGTTATAACAAATAATGTGGATCTTTTCTCAAATATTAATGTAAAAGAACAGTTGGGAAACAGCGACCATAACATGGTGACTTTTGAAATAAACTCAAAAAAACACATTCATAAGGGGCATGCTAAAATATATAATTTTAAAAAGGCCAACTTTATTAAAATAAAGGAAGCTCTCAATGTCATTGACTGGCAGAAACTCTTTCACGGGAAAAACACTGAGGATAAGTGGAATATCTTTAAACTAACACTAGAAAAGTACACGTCACAATATATTCCACTGGTTAATAAATATAAAAGAAACAGACTGAAACCAATGTGGCTTAGTAGGAAGGTAACTAAGGAAATGAAAAATAAAAAGAAGGCATTTAAAGCTTTTAAATCTGATAAATCTGAGGCATCCTATAAAGCATATAGGGCAGCCAATAAAGCATGTAAAAATGCGATTAGATGGGCTAAACTAGAAAATGAAAAAAAAATAGCCAAGAGAGCAAGACCAACCCTAAAAGATTCTTTAGGTACATAAATTCTAAAAAACCCAAGAGTGAAAATGTAGGTTCACTAAAATCTGAGTCAGGGTTATTGTTAACTGAAGATCAGGATAAGGCAGAAATTTTAAATGACTATTTTTTTCAGTATTTATCAAAGAGAAACCTATAACAGGAGACATGAAATTCATTAATAAAAACTTACTAATACAAAGTGACTGGTTGACTCAGGACAAGGTTTTACACAAATTAAACAATGTGAATGTTAATAAAGCCCCAGGGCCAGATGGAATTCACTCCGCGAGTACTGAGAGAGCTATGTGTTGAAATATGTAAACCTCTGTTCTTAATCTTTCAAGATTCTTTTCTTTCAGGAATAGTACCAGAGGATTGGAGAAAAGCTGACGTGGTCCCTATATTTAAGAAAGGTTTAAAATTTGTGCCTGGGAATTATAGACCTGTGAGCTTAACATCTGTGGCTGGGAAAGTATTTGAGGGGTTACTAAGGGATAATATTCAGGAATTTATTGGGAGGTATAATGTAATTGGCAAAAATCAGCATGGTTTCATGAAACACAGATCATGTCAGACTAACCTAATTACGTTCTATGAGGAAGTAAGTAGAAGTATAGATCAGGGGGTCGCAGTGGATGTGATTTACTTAGATTTTGCCAAAGCTTTCGACACAGTTCCGCACAAAAGGTTACTATTTAAATTAAGAAAAAATGGTCTAGATGAAAATACTTGTTCTTGGATAGAAAACTGGCTAAAAGATAGGGTACAGAGAGTGGTCATAAATGGTACATTTTCAAGATGGACACCAGTGGTAAGTGGTGTCCCTCAGGGGTCTGTTATAGGACCAATACTATTCAATTTATTTATAAATGACCTTGAGATAGGCATTGAAAGTCATGTATCAGTGTTTGCAGATGACACAAAGCTAGGAAAAGTAATACAATGTGAGCAGGATGTTACTTCGCTACAGAGGGATTTAGATAGATTGGGGGACTGGGCACTTAAATGGCAGATGAAATTTAATCTAGATAAATGTAAAGTTATGCACTTTGGAGTGAAGAACACACAAGCAATTTATACCCTAAATGGTATGGAGTTAGTGAAATCCAAGCAGGAGAAGGATTTGGGAATAATCATAGACTTCAAACTAAGTAACAATGTGCAATGTCAAACAGCAGCCGCCAAGGCCAGCAAAGTACTGGCATGCATTAAAAGGGGAGTTCACTCACGGGATGAAAACATAATTTTGCCTCTGTATAAATCAATGGTCAGGCCGCACCTTGAATATGCCGTGCAATTTTGGGCACCTGTCTTAAAAAAAGATATTATATCGCTAGAAAAAGTGCAGAGACGGGCAACTAAATTAATAAGGGGGATGGAAGGGTTAAGTTATGAGGAAAGACTAACAAGCTTAAACCTGTTTAGTTTAGAGAAAAGGCGCCTTAGAGGGGATCTGATAACCTTATATAAATATATACGGGGCCATTATCAACCATTGTCTGATAACCTATTCATTAACAGGACTATACATAGGACAAGGGGTCATCCATTTAGACTGGAAGAAAGAAAATTTAGCTTAAAGCATAGGAAGGGTTATTTTACGGTGAGAACAATAAAGCTGTGGAATTCTCTGCCTGTTGAGGTGGTTGGGTCAGAGTCTGTACAGACTTTTAAAAAACGACTGGATGACTTCCTGCAGACACAAAATATTAAGGGTTATAATATTTAATATGTGGGTAAAAGCTTCTTGATCCAAGGAGAAATCTGACTGCCATTCTGGGGTCAAGAAGGAATTTTTTCCCAGTATGTTGCATATTGGCAAGCATTCAGACTGGGTTTTTTGCCTTCTTTTGGATCAACAGCAGTAGGTTATGTGGGAGAGGCTGAACCCGATGGACGCATGTCTTTTTTCAGCCTATATAACTATGTAACTATGTAACTATGTAACTATGTAACTATATGGTTTCCATTAATTTCCCCACTACTGACTTAAGACTAACTGGCCTATAGTTCCCCGATTCCTCCCTACTACCCTTCTTGTAAATGGGCACAACATTTGCTAATTTCCAGTCTTCTGGGACGACTCCCGTTAACAGATTTATTTAACCAATCTTTGTTAACGGTTTTGCTATTACACCACTGAGCTCTTTTAATAACTTAGGGTGGATCCCATCAGGCCCCATTGACTTATTTGTCTTTACTTTAGACAGCTGCTGTAGAACCTCCTCCTCTGTAAAATCATATGTAAATGTTTCTTTAGTGTTTCCTCCTAACTGAGGTCCCTTTCCTTCCTTTTCTTCTGCAAAGACTGAACAAAAATATTCAGTGAGGCAGTCAGCGAGACTTTTATCCTCTTCTACATACCTTCCTTCCTTTGTTTTTAATCTAACTAATCTTTGTTTTACTTTTCTTTTCTCATTTATGTATCTAAAAAATGTTTTGTCCCCTTTTTTACTGACTGAGCTATTTTCTCTTCTGCGTGTGCTTTGGAAGCTCTTATAAATTGCTTTGCCTTGTTCTGCCTAATCTTATTTGCCTATCTTCTTCGCTCTGAGTTTTTTTATAATTATTGAATGCTATCTTTTTGTTCTTCACTATTTTGGCCACTTCTGCAGAGTACCACAGTGGTTTCTTCCCTTTTTTGTTTTTGCTAACAAGCCGAATGCATTTGCCTGTGTCCTTCAATAATGCCTCCTTTAAATAATCCCATTTCTCCTGGACTCCCTTTAAAATCCTCCAGTCTGATAATGACTCATTCACACAAAATCTCATTTTAGAAAAATCTGTTTTTTTAAAGTCTAAAACTTTTGTTTTTGTGTGGTGCGGCTCATCCCTGTTCTTATATTAAACCACACTGACTGGTGATCACTAGATCCCAAATTTTCACTTACAACAACGTCTGATACCAAACCTCCATTTGTGAGTATTAAATCCAATATGGTCTCTTTATGGATCAGCTCCTCTACTACTTGTGTTAGAGATAATCCCAGTAGGGAGTTTAGAATATTTGTACTCCTGGTGCACCCAGCTATTTTGGTTTTCCAGTTCACATCTGGAAGATTAAAGTCCCCAATGATAATAACTTCCCCCTTCATTGTAATTTTATCTATTTCCTCAACCAGCAGATTATCTAGCTCTTCTACTTGTCCAGGGGGTCTATAGATCACACCTACACGAGCTACTGTATGATCGCCAAATGTTAGCGTAACCCAAACTGACTATATGTTCACCTCGCTCACTTTTATTTGGTTAGTTTTTATGTTGTTTTTAACATACAGGGCCACTCCTCCTTTCCTACCTTCTCTGTCTTTTCTATACAAAAAGAGTACCCCGGTATTGTTATGTCCCAGTTATTCTTCTAATCCAAAAATATGGAAATGGATGAATCACTTGGCTTTAAAAGTGTACCAATGCACTCACACAGTGTGATTGGTGAGAAACTTGTAAAGGTATCTTTGCAGTTTTAAGCATTAATATCGTACCAATGCACTCACACAGCATGGGTGGTATAACACTAGTAAAGGTATCTTTGCTGGTTCGCTACCCTCCGCTGATAAAGGTCATAGTTCTGGTAAACCTGCCGCCACAAGACCTCCAGAAACCAGTCAGATCCAATAAAAGCGTATTTTATACGTAACACAGCATACAATCCAACGCGTTTCGTCCATAGATCAACAGGACTTCATCAGGGAAACAAAATTACATGTGCTCCACTCCTCTCTCAACCCTTAAATACAATATTCTATGAGAGACACAATTAAACACAATTTAGACAAATGATCCACAGCTTGAATCCACCTTGACTTCATTCCGGTGCGTTCCAGCCCATTGCGCATGTCCGGAAGTTTTTCTTTAGGCGGAAGTGACGTATCGGGTTTTCCAGATGGTTATTGTCTCTCAAAATGAAAGTGCGAATCGGAGCTCTCTTTTCTCCGATCGGCGGCACACAGTCATAACATATCAGGGTCCGTCAGAGGGATCGATCAGCATGCGTTTCTTAACCCTTTCTTGCCTGGGACATAGGTTCACCCTAAAAACTCTCCCAGCAATGGGAAGAGATGCAACAACAAACAATACATATATAAAAAATATAAAAATATATAAAATATACTATAAAGGTCTAAATAAAAAAGTCTTCTAAAAAATCTTTAGATACAATTTTTTATATCCAAATCTACATTTAGGCCACCAGCTTTCCATGTGCCCATTTTATGTATCCATTCAGTTTCTTTTCTTGCCAGAATTCTAACAAAATCACCCCCTCTCCAATCCTTTTTTACAAGTTCAATACCTATCCACTTAACCCTTTCGCTGCTGAGGCTTTTCCCGCCCCTGTGCTGAGGTCATTTTTACCTGTTTTGCGCATCATGTTTAAACGTGTTTTGAAGGCTTATTTTAGTATATGACCCAGACATATTATATATCGTTCTTTCCGTCAGACTCGGTAGATTCATAATATGTCATTATTATATGTATACGTTATGTCATGTCTGTATATTATAACAAAAATGCAATAAAATATGTATTTTCAATAATTTACAATGTGTAAAGTGTTTTTTTCTACATTTTAACATGCGAGCAATTGCGGTTATATTTTGTATGGGGTGCGCTTGTTAAAAAAATTAGAGATGGGGTCTCGTTACATTTTTTTTTGGGGAAAATGACACTATTTTTAACAAACGCACCGCATACAAAAATCGTTAGTGTAGCATCATTGTTCACATTATAATTGAAATGGGAACAATATTGCTGCATTAACAAACCAAAAAAAATAAAAAAAAAGTGTTTATTTTTTTTTTTTTTTTTTTTTTTTTTTAATTTTTTTTTATTTTTATTTTTATTTTTTTTTACAAAACTTTTAACTTTCATGTTTGATATCGTTGGAACGGCCATGCTCTGGCCGATCCAACGATATCAAAATTTAACCCCTAGCTGCCACGGATCGGGAGATAGGGAGTTCATTGGAACTCCCTATCTCCACAGTTGGTGGCAGTTAGGGGTTAACTGTAGGACTGGCGTCATCGTGCTACGCACGATGACGCCAGTCCTCTGGGGGAGTTCCCGGAAGCTTGGCCGACATCCAAGATGTCGGCCAGCTCCGGGAAAGGATCGCGAACCGGCGCTTTTCAGCGCCGATTCGCGATCCAGCTCCCAGGGGTTAATGCCAGGCATCATTTGGAAGGGCAGGCTGTGCCCTTCCAAATGATGCCTGGGTTAAGCCCCTGTGCGCCGCCGATCGGGAGGGAGAGAGGTCCGAAGGACCTCCCCCCCCTCCCTTTCAGGCGCCTCCTCCGCACATGCGGGGGGGGCGCCTGAATTAGGTGTCATCGCGCCCCCGCGATGACACCTAATAATGGCGGCTGCTGGTCCGGATGCCGGGCTGACATCCAGGATGTCAGCCCGCACCGGAGGGGCCAGCGATCGGCCGGAACCCGGCCGAACGCTGACCCCAATGTGAGGACGCGCTCAGCGCGTCCTCCGCATACCAGCGGTAATGCTGAGGACGCGCTGAGCGCGTCCTTAGCATTGGAGTGGTTAAAACCTTTCATTGAAAAAGCCGAGCAGTTATTACAATGTATAGGGACACTGTGATCCACTTTTCCTCTTCTTATATTTCCTAAGTGTTCTAATATGCGTACTTTGAGCATCCTGGCAGTTCGACCTACATATTGAACCCCACAGGGACATTCTAACAGATAAATAACTCCACTGCTAGTGCAATTAATAAATTGCTTGACACTATACTCTTTAGAAGTAATGCTACTTTTAAACTTCGTGGTCTTTTTTTCTTGATCCACACATGCTTTGCACTTCCCACATTTGAAAAAGCCTTTCGGTCCATCAGTATTAAAAATGCCCTGAGGCTTTCTTCTTATATCTGGCAATAAACTGGGAGCAAGATGTTCTTTTAGGTTTTGGACTTTCTTAAAGATAACTACAGGGGACTTGGGAATAACATCTATCAATACAGGATCCGCTTTCAATATATGCCAATGTTTATTCAGAATTTTCCTTAATTCACCTGCATGTGGGTTATATTGTGTAACAAACACATATTCAAATTTATTCCTGCCAGCTAACTGTGTTTTAATACCAACCATATCTTTTCTATTTTTACATTTTATCACTTCCAAGTCTCTCCTCAGTTTATCCTCTTTATAACCCTTCTGCCGATATCTATTCAAAATCATATTTGCCTGGTGGTCGAATTCCAAATCTTCTGAACAGTTTCTCTTTACCCTTGTAATTTGGCTTTTAGGAACATTATCGAGCCATTGGGCTGCATGAGAACTCCTCCTATCTATTGTGGTATTAATTGCTATTAAGTTGAGAGAGGAGTGGAGCACATGTAATTTTGTTTCCCTGATGAAGTCCTGTTGATCTATGGACGAAACGCATTGGATTGTATGCTGTGTTACGAATAAAATACGCTTTTATTGGATCTGACTGGTTTCTGGTGGTCTTGTGGCGGCAGGTTTACCAGAACTACGACCTTTATCAGCGGAGGGTAGCAAACCAGCAAAGATTCCTTTACTAGTGTTATACCACCCATGCTGTGTGAGTGCATTGGTACGATATTAATGCTTAAAACTGCAAAGATACCTTTACAAGTTTCTCACCAATCACACTGTGTGAGTGCATTGGTACGCTTTTAAAGCCAAGTGATTCACCCATTTCCATATTTTTGTATTATCTTGTTGTTTAGACATTAATGGGAAGAATTGTCTTATGGGTTAATTCACGATCAAATCTGTTTACACCCTGAGTTGTTCACACACTTCTTTATACCAGTTATTTTTCTCACTGAACCGTGTCTCAGTAACCGCCACTAAATCTACTTTTTCAGCTGCCATCATTGCCTCCAGTTCATTGATTTTATTGACTAAACTGCGAGCATTTATAGACACGACTTTGAGCTTGTCATTATTTACCCTGCATGTTGCTTGCACCCTCAGATTTAGTTTTGGGGGGACAATCGGGCAGATTGTTTTTTACCCTTTTGTCCCCCCCCCTCCTAGTTTAAATATTCCTTTGTGAAACCTTTGAACTTCTCACTGAGAACATATGTTCCCCTGTGAGTAAGATGCAAACCATCTTTTTTCTCCAGTTCCTTTCTGCTCCAATTAGAGCTATCATGGGACACAAAGCCAAATCCTTGCTCCCGACACCATTCCCGAAGACACAAATTAAATTCCCTAGTGCGCCTATCCTGAATGTTATGCACAGGCAGAACTTCAGAGAATGACACAGTGGACGCAATCTGCTGTATTTCACCTCCAAGAACACAAAAATCTTCCTTAATCTCAGAAACCTCATTGCTAGCCAACTCATTTGTCACTAGATGGACTAGAACGTTGCATTTCAGTGCACTTCGGCTATTCCATTTCGTTTTCAATATGGTGAATTCCCTATTTAGCGAATGGTCACTGTATTTTGCTGAAACTGAATTTGCCGAAACAGTTATCGGACGTTAGCGAAAAGTGATAATCACCGAATTTGCATAAGTGAATCCCACCGAACTGTAAAACAAAATTCTCCTAATAGAAGACTAAATCAATAAAAATGTGTCTCAATAATGAAAAGGTCCTTAAAAAATAATAAAAATGTCTGTTACAAGATAAAATAATGAAATACATATAATAATATAATAATACAGAAAAAGTCCTCAAAAAAATACAAACGATACGAAAAGGTCTTTTAAAAAATAAAATTTTTTTTTGCAAATAATAAAAATAATAAATTTTCTTTAAAAATAAATAAATAATAAAGTTATTACCTTTTTACATTGATACCTATGGGATTCACCTGTTTATCCCCATAGAGATTAGGCGGTTTTACCATTGTCTGTCCGAAAGTGCCCACTGCTATTTTTACATTTCTGCGCTGTTTGTATTTTGCTCTAATTTTCCTCTTACTCGTTTATGGAACCCACACATATTATATACCGTTTTTCTCATCATTCAATGGACTTTCTACAGATACCATTATTTTCATCATATCATATAATTTAGTGGAAAATAATTTTTTTTGAAGAAAGGATTTTACCAGGAAGGATACATTGAGATTTCTCTCGTTTTCAAGTATGTCCTGGGTGGCGAGTATGTACCGTTAGGTGTCTTGCCCAAGCACACTTACTGGAGAGGTTGCTCGCTGGGATCGAACTCATGACTCCACAGGCTCTCTCCATGCAGAGCAGTGATGTTACCTCTACTCCAAAAAAATATGAAATATGATTAAAAAAATGAAAATAAAAATACACTTTTTTCAAACTTAGAGTCACAAAATCTACAACCCCTAAAACAGACCCTGGCTAAATAGTTTCTAAATTTTGTCCTGAGCTTCGAAATACCCAATGTTTACATAATTGTTGTTTTTTTTACCCCTTCACCGATGAGCTATTTCACCTCTGTGTGCTGATCTCATTTTGACTGTTTTTGTGTTCATCATGTTTAAAGCAATTTGAAGTCTTGCTTTATTATATGACCCAGACAAAAATTTTTTTAGAAAAAAAAACCACATTTTTAGTTTTCACCAAACACTGTCATATTTGGTATCACTGGAAAGACCATGCTCTAACTGCAAACGATCAGGAGATAGGTGGGTCCTTTGGATCCCCGTATCTCCACCATAGGGATTTCCATAGGAAATCCCTGGGCAGCTAGGGGTCAATTGCCCAACTGATGTCATAGCGCGTATGTGCAACGATGTCAGATGGCAGAGGAGGCCCCGGAGGCTTGGCTGCCTTCCAAGTTGTCAGCCACCTTCGGGAGAAATTTGCGATTGCAGACCGACATCTCAGGGGTTAAAGAGGCATCGCTGGAACGGTCACACTGTGCAGGCGCAGGTTTTCCTCTTTCGTGTCACTGTGTTAGCGTGAAGATTGTAAATGGTCCAAAAAGGGTAAAAATGACATATTTTATCCGTAATACATGATGAACTTCACAGCCTAGAGTTTTGCCTAAAAAAAAACACAAAAACATAATGAGGAATTTGAGACTTAGGGACTGTTGATTGAATTCCTAATTATTGGGTTATCCTTAAGCTGGTAACCAGTTAATGTTCTTTATGGCTTATTCAGCAGTTTCATTCTTTCATGCTTCCAGCTCTGGTGCCCGCTGGGAGGGCCAGGTATGCCAGCTTCCACCCTAATCTGGGCTGCTTCTTCTCCACACAGATCCATGATCTTCCATCCCAAGGTTTCATTCTGCTGGCTGCTTTTTCCTACCAACTGTGTAGCCAGCTATTTATGGAAGTCACATCCTTCCCTCTCGGCTCTGTCATTGAATTTTGACTAGGTGTTTGGAGGTGCTTCCTGAGTTCCAACTTCTAGCTGTATGAACTGCCTTGTTTAATCTACGTTACCCTTGTCTTGCCTAGCAGTGTCCCTAATGACCCCTTAGACTTGTCCTTCCTAGTTCCTGTTCCCTAACCCTGCTGGATTCACCTGTGTTTGAAGTGCTCCTGGATCTTGCTATTTGTGTGCCAACGACCCCATCGGTGGTTAACAGATATCCTGAATGCAAGACCTACACTGTGTAGCCTACTATCAAAGACAGTGTGCCAAAGACCTTATCGTGGCTACCAGATATTCCTACTTGCAAGATCTACACTGTGTAGACCACTATCCAGGTCAGTGTGTCAAAGGCCTAACCTGTAGCTACAAGGTGTCCAGCCATCTATCTTGCACTACGAGTCACAACATCCGAATGTCACGTTCGCTGTGGCGCTCACCCCTTATAACCATGGTGTGGATCCTTTTGGACAGGTCTCTGAGTTCTTTGATTTTTCAGACAGTCGGGACTGTTAACCCTAGTACTCCCAGCCAGGGAGGACAGACAGACAGACCAAAAACACTAAGTACAACTCAGTACCAAATGATTTTGAGACCAAGTGTCTACTGAGCCAAAACCGGTTAACTACACTGATGCGAGGAAAGCGGTTAGGCAGAGGTTTAAGAAATGTGTTCATACACCAGGGGTTAACAGAAGCGTGGTCATATATACACTATATTGCAGAAAGTATTCGCTCACACCATCCAAATAATCAGAATCAGGTGTTCCAATCACTTCCATGGCCACAGGTATATAAAATCAAGCACCTAGGCATGCAGACTGTTTTTACAAATATTTGTGAAAGAATGGGTCGCTCTCAGGAGCTCATTGAATTCCAGCGTGGAACTGTGATAGGATGCCACCTGTGCAACAAATCCAGTCGTGAAATTTCCTTGCTCCTAAATATTCCAGTCAACTGTCAGCTGTATTATAAGAAAGTGCAAGTGTTTGGGAACGACAGCAACTCAGTCATGAAGTGGTAGGCCACGTAAATTGACGGAGCGGGATCAGCAGATGCTGAGGAGCATAGTGCGAAGAGGTCGCCAACTTTCTGCAGAGTCAATCGCTACAGACCTCCAAACTTCATGTGGCCTTCAGATTAGATCAAGAACAGTGCGCAGACAGCTTCATGGAATGGGTTTCCATGGCCGAGCAGCTGCATCCAAGCCATACATCACCAAGTGCAATACAAAGCGTCGGATGCAGTGGTGTAAAGCATGCCGCCACTGGACTCTAGAGCAGTGGAGATGCGTTCTCTGGTGTGACGAATCGTGCTTCTCCATCTGGCAATCTGATGAACGAGTCTGGATTTGGAAGTTGCCAGGAGAATGGTACTTGTCTGACTGCATTGTGCCAAGTGTAAAGTTTGGTGGAGGGGGATTATGGTGTGGGGTTGTTTTTCAGGAGCTGGACTTGGCCCGTTAGTTCCAGTGAAAGGAACTCTGATTCAGCATACCAAGACATTTTGGACAATTCCATGCTCCCAACTTTGTGGGAACAGTTTGGAGGTGGCCCCTTCCTCATACACTCGGAAACTGCGTGATATCATATGCACATATACTCAGTGTCTGTTTTAAGCACAATACCCATACAAAAGGAGTCAGAAGGAGAATAGTCAAGAAGGCAATACGGGTCAGCAACAATCAGGGTCCTCATACAAGCAAATCGGCAACGGAATACAGATGGCAGTGAAACACAAGTGAATACACCAGGTGATCCCTAAAAATAACTCCATGTCAGGGCGATGAGCTGTCTCGCATGCCCTGCTTTTAAGGCTGGCTGGTCTGCGTCATCACGCCGTGCCCCGCCCCTCCAGGTGCACGGACAGCCGGAACTCCTGGCACCCAGCCAGCCAGCAATGTCATCGGGTGTCCAGTAGGGATGTGTGTTTCGGGTTTCGGAATTTCGGAATTTTCATGAAATTTCCCGATTCGTGTTTTCGGATGCGGCCGAATTTCCGAACATTTTTAGATCCGAAAATGTCAGATCCGAAACGAAATATTTTCGGATTTTTCGAATGGACTTGAAATGTGTCAAACGAGGAGAACAGACGTTCCGAAAAAACGAAAATTTCCCGAAAAAACGAAAATTTTCCGAAAAACGGAAATTTTCTGAAGACGAACATTTTCCGAAAAAACGAAAAGTCGATACAAAAAACGAGCAAAGTGACATGAAAAATGCGAAAAATGGTCGATTATTCCGAAAAATGTACAATTCCGAAAAACGAAAATTTCCGAAATCACGAAAAGTCGATACAAAAACCGAGCACAGTGACACGAAAATACGAAAAATGGTCGATATTCCGAAAAAAATGTACCCGAAAAACGAGCCTAACCGAATCGAATCGAAATTGAGCTTGGGAAGCCTTCTAAGTGAAGTCTTCAAAGTGAGCACTTACAGGAGATCTTCTGGAGATACTCTGGAGGTAGTCTGAGGTTAGACAGGAGGTAGAAAACCTACAAAAAGGTAAGATTTGCTGGTTTTAAATCCATTCTTTTATAATGGCAAGCTTGGTCCAGTGTAAGAGCTGTCATGCATTTGTTTTTAGATCCAATTTTTGGAGGTTTGGAGTGTGCCTGATATGTAGGCAGCTCTCTTTATTGCAGCAGGAAATTGCCTGTTTGAAGTCTGAGATTTGTAAATTATCTGTTAGAGAAACTCAGGCTATGACTGTTACTAAGCCACTGCCACAGAAGCCTCCTAGGAGCGGCAGATGGACTACTGTAGGATCTGGTAGACTTAGAGTTGTGGATAGAAGGCATGTCCCACAATCTGTGGCTCTTCTTAATTCTTTTGAGGCACTTTCAGAGTGTAGTGATAAGACGGATGTAGGCTTAGACACGATAGTTGAGGAACCACCATCCACTATGCCTAAGGTATGCAGCACTGCAACCAAGGACAAAAATGAAAAGGTGGGACTTGATAGAAGGCAATTGTTGCTGGGTGATTCTATCATAAGAGGTGTTGAGCTGGAGAGTAGTGGTTTGGTGAGATGTCTTCCTGGGGCTACTGCTCGTAGAGACAAGAGACGTATTCTCAATATTGTCAAACAAGCAAAGCAACAAGGGGAAGTGGACGTTCTAGTCCATCTAGGGACAAATGACTTGGCTAGCAATGAGGTTTCTGAGATTAAGGAAGATTTTTGTGTTCTTGGAGGTGAAATACAGCAGATTGCGTCCACTGTGTCATTCTCTGAAGTTTTGCCTGTGCATAACATTCAAGATAGGCAGATGTGCAATAGGGAATTCAATTTGTGGCTTCGGGAATGGTGTCGGGAGCAAGGATTTGGCTTTGTGTCCCATGATAGCTCTAATTGGAGCAGAAAGGAACTGTATAAAAAAGATGGTTTGCATCTTACTCATAGGGGAACATATGTTCTCAGTGAGAAGTTCAAAGGTTTCGCAAAGAAATATTTAAACTAGGAGGGGGGGACAAAAAAGGGTAAAAAACAATCTGCCCGATTGTCCCCCAAAACTAAATCGGAGGGTGCAAGCAACATGCGAGGTAAAAAATGACAAGCTCAGAGTCGTGTCTACAAATGCTCGCAGTTTAGTCAATAAAATCAATGAACTAGAGGCAATGATGGCAGCTGAAAAAGTAGATTTAGTGGCGGTTACTGAGACATGGTTCAGTGAGAAAAATAACTGGGACATAACAATACCGGGGTACTCTTTATATAGAAAAGACAGAGAAGGTAGGAAAGGAGGAGGAGTGGCCCTGTATGTGAAAAACAACATAAAAACGAACCAAATAAAAGTGAGCGAGGTGAACATAGAGTCAGTTTGGGTTACGCTAACATTTGGCAATCATACAGTAGCTCGTGTAGGTGTGATCTATAGACCCCCTGGACAAGCAGAAGAACTAGATAATCTGCTGGTTGAGGAAATAGCCAAAATGGCAATGAAGGGGGAAGTTATTATCATGGGGGACTTTAATCTTCCTGATGTGAACCGGAAAACCAAAACAGCTGGGTGCACCAGGAGTACAAATATTCTAAACTCCCTACTGGGATTATCTCTAACACAAGTAGTTGAGGAGCCGACCCGTAAAGAGGCCATATTGGATTTAATGAAAAAAACAAGAAACAACTTTATTAAGGATAATAATGAAAAACTAATTCACACATAATGAAAAACATACATAAAAAACACAGTGGAGGACAATGATAATGCGTTCTGATATGTCACAAGGACTAAACACCTGTCCTATTAGGACCAGTTGGTAATGGTGCACCCTGAGAATGAGGGTTCCCAATTACGGGTTATATATACAGAAAGTATGGCTCTATTAAAGGTATAGGATAGTTATGCCAAGATTATGAACCATAGGGTTAGAAAAAATGTGCTACAATCAAACATTCCAGCCGATAATTGGCAAACTTCGATTCCTATGGCAATTACACAATTTTATCATATAAAGGTACTTGGAGCCGACCAACAATTATAGATGAGACACCAAAATTGGTATCCGGTGACCTCCCAAACCAATATAATGGAATGCTTAATTAGCACGCACGGCCATATCGAAGATTCTATGGTTTAATAGGCACGTAAAGTTATAATGTCTCTATTGAAGGTATAAGATGGTTATGCCGAAATGTGAACCACAAAAGTAGAACAATGTGCTCCTGATGAAGCCGTGACCCTAAAACGGCGAAACGCGTTGAGTTTTTTACTCAGAGTATGATACTCTTTTAACAGTCACTTTTTTTCAATTTAATGCTTCTGAAAAACCCTTGGGTTGAATTGTGGCGTGGCCACTATTTGTATGACTCTATACTCTATACTCTAAAACAATTTGCTACATCTTGCTAAATGTCGCAGTAATTATACACCAATGATATGGAATTGTGGTAACTGTTCAGAAATTATTTGATAACATCATAGTCGTGTACGGTGATATGGTTAAAACGTAACCTAATAACGACCTAATTTATGATAATCAGTGTGTGCTGAATATTGGAATATTGGGCTGAATGCAGACCCTCACGATATATCATATCTACCTTAATTAAGCTTGTTAGCTGGATTATTTTACCAAAATTTTGGTGTGTTATATCTGATTCTGGACTAATTTCCTTATGTGGCTACATACAATACCATCAATATTTTACAAGCCATTTATCGACACAGCTTGATAATATATCTATATGTTTACCTGTATGTTCCATGCTCCTATATCACTGCACAGCAAGTATTGCAGCATTATCTGAAAGTTGGTTGATAGGACGATTCTATGTGGCTACCTGTTTTGTCAAGCTAAACTATTTGTGGGATTACCTCTATGTGTATGGTTACCTATAGGACAATTGAATGTTCTTTCTAAATTCACCCCATGTAAATGGTTACGTTTATATTAATTATATGATTCTATTTTTTCCACAATTAATAATATCTTGTCAAATATTGCGGCAATCCTAAACCAATTGTATGGCAATTGCTTTGAAATTATGTCCACTTGATCACCAATCTAAGTGTATCCTTTCGTGAGACTACACTCGTCTATACGTTTCTATATAAGACAATTGAATGTCCCCTTTAAAATTCAATTCATTAAGTGCCCACCGGCTGCCATGTATAGATGTATTGGATATTGAATGAACTAATGCTGATATCGCAATATGCAACTTAATGAAGGTTCCTGTCGGGCTAGCTGACCATCTTGCTTAAATAGATATATAAGTGACTTAATTAAGTCTCTTTCGGCAATTTGACATTCTATATCATGTGTTTATTTAAACCATAGAGTCTCCGATATGGCTGAGTGTGCTAATTAAGCATTCCAATATATTGGTCTGGGAGGTCATCTGATACCAATTTTGGTGTCTCATTTATAACTACTGGTCAGTTTCAAGCACTTTCATTTGATAAAATTGTAGTCCTGCTATAAGAATTGATTTTTGCCAACTCTTGGCTGGAACGATTTTGACGTAGCACATTGTTCTACTTTTGTGGTTCACATTTCGGCATAACCATCTTATACCTTCAATAGAGACATTATAACTTTACGTGCCTATTAAACCATAGAATCTTCGATATGGCCGTGCGTGCTAATTAAGCATTCCATTATATTGGTTTGGGAGGTCACCGGATACCAATTTTGGTGTCTCATCTATAATTGTTGGTCGGCTCCAAGTACCTTTATATGATAAAATTGTGTAATTGCCATAGGAATCGAAGTTTGCCAATTATAGGCTGGAATGTTTGATTGTAGCACATTTTTTCTAACCCTATGGTTCATAATCTTGGCATAACTATCCTATACCTTTAATAGAGCCATACTTTCTGTATATATAACCCGTAATTGGGAACCCTCATTCTCAGGGTGCACCATTACCAACTGGTCCTAATAGGACAGGTGTTTAGTCCTTGTGACATATCAGAACGCATTATCATTGTCCTCCACTGTGTTTTTTATGTATGTTTTTCATTATGTGTGAATTAGTTTTTCATTATTATCCTTAATAAAGTTGTTTCTTGTTTTTTTCATTAATTATTATCGGGTTACCCCCCTTTCCTTGGAAGTATAAAGTGCTTCCGCTACTTTGTTGTTTTATCATATTGGATTTAATACTCACAAATGGAGGTTTGGTATCGGACGTTATTGTAGGTGAAAATTTGGAATCTAGTGATCACCAGTCAGTATGGTTTAATATCAACAGGGATGGAGCCGCACCACACAAGAACGAAAGTTTTAGACTTTAAAAAACAGATTTTTCTAAAATGAGATTTTGTGTGAAGGAGTCATTATCAGACTGGAGGAGTTTAAAGGGAGTCCAGGAGAAATGGGATTATTTAAAGGAAGCATTATTGAAGGCCACAGGAAATTGCATTCGGCTTGTTAGCAAAAACAAAAAAGGAAGAAACCACTGTGGTCTCTGCAGAAGTGGCCAAAATAGTGAAGAACAAAAAGACAGCATTCAATAATTATAAAACAACTCAGAGTGAAGAAGATAGGCAAACCTATAAGATTAGGCAGAAAGAGGCAAAGCAATTTATAAGAGCTTCCAAAGCACATGCAGAAGAGAAAATAGCTCAGTCAGTAAAAAAGGGGGACAAAACATTTTTTAGATACATAAACGAGAAAAGAAAAGTAAAACAAGGATTAGTTAGATTAAAAACAAAGGAAGGAAGGTATGTAGAAGAGGATAAAAGTCTCGCTGACTGCCTCAATGAATATTTTTGTTCAGTCTTTGCAGAAGAAAAGGAAGGAAAGGGACCTCAGTTAGGAGAGAACACTAAAGAGACATTTACATATCAGTTTACAGAGGAGGAGGTTCTACAGCAGCTGTCTAAAGTAAAGACAAATAAGTCAATGGGGCCTGATGGGATCCACCCTAAATTATTAAAAGAGCTCAGTGATGTAATAGCAAAACCGTTAACAGATTTATTTAACCAATCCTTGTTAACGGGAGTCGTCCCAGAAGACTGGAAATTAGCAAATGTTGTGCCCATTTACAAGAAGGGTAGTAGGGAGGAATCGGGGAACTATAGGCCAGTTAGTCTTACGTCAGTAGTGGGGAAATTAATGGAAACCATGTTAAAGGAAAGGATTGTTGAACATCTAAAAACACATAGATTACAGGATCAGAAACAACATGGGTTTACCTCAGGGAGATCATGCCAAACTAATCTTATTGATTTTTTTGATTGGGTAACAAAAATAATAGACACAGGTGGTGCAGTAGACATTGCTTATTTAGATTTCAGTAAGGCTTTTGATACTGTTCCGCATAGAAGGCTTATCAATAAATTGCAATCTTTGAGTTTAGATTCCAATATTGTTGACTGGATTAGGCAGTGGCTGAGTGACAGACAACAGAGGGTTGTGGTAAATGGAGTTTATTCGGCACAAGGTCTTGTTACCAGTGGGGTACCTCAGGGGTCAGTACTTGGACCCAGGGGTCAAGTCCTGGGGAAAAAAGTGAGGGAACTCAAAGAAATCCACTATCCCCACCACCGAAAAAAAAAGCATAATGTGTGTACGTATGTATACATATATACACACACTTACAATACATTTTCGGTGTTTCTGTCTGAAAGGTTTAAACATGGGAATCACATAGGATTCAATGTAATATCTTTTTTTTTATTATTAAAAAGACCATTTACTCTTTTTAATTTTCAGCAAAAAAACTTTTTTGAACATATTTTTGTATTTATATGACGAAAGTTTTGTTTTCCAATTTTTGAGGGTATCACAGAGCTCCACAGTAATGTGCGTTTTTTATGAGGGTATCACAGAGCTCCACAGTAATGTGCGGTTTTTATGAGTGACACAGAGCTCTATAGTAATGTGCGGTTTTTATGAGCGACACAGAGCTCTATAGTAATGTGCGGTTTTTATGAGTGACACAGAGCTCTATAGTAATGTGCGGTTTTTATGAGGGTGACACAGAGCTCTATAGTAATGTGCGGTTTTTATGAGGGTGACACAGAGCTCTATAGTAATGTGCGGTTTTTATGAGGGTGACACAGAGCTCTATAGTAATGTGCGGTTTTTATGAGGGTGACACAGAGCTCTATAGTAATGTGCGGTTTTTATGAGGGTGGCACAGAGCTCTATAGTAATGTGCGGTTTTTATGAGGGTGACACAGAGCTCTATAGTAATGTGCGGTTTTTATGAGGGTGACACAGAGCTCTATAGTAATGTGCGGTTTTTATGAGGGTGGCACAGAGCTCTATAGTAATGTGCGGTTTTTATGAGGGTGACACAGAGCTCTATAGTAATGTGCGGTTTTTATGAGGGTGACACAGAGCTCTATAGTAATAAAATACCTTGTAATGTGTTTAATAAGTAAAGTAATCAAGCTGGCAGCCTGGGTTATCACTCCCCCTCCACCCACTCCATTCATACCTGGCAGACTGGCAGGTGGTTATGTGAGGGAGACTAGGACGGCTGCAGCTTCTGGGGCCCCCACAGCCTCCATTACAGTTTCACAGTAACCTGTGAGACTGAGTGCAGGGGGGGGGGCTGTGTGGTCACTCAGTGAGGAAGGGATGGTGGTTTTGCTGTAGGACCAGAGGGCCTCGAAGAAGGGGTTAAGTAGAGGGAGGGGCATTCCACCCTTAATCCTGACTGGCAACACAGTCAGGACAGGAGCTGTGCTGGGGTGGAACCCTGTCCTGCCTGATCTCTGAACTCTTCAGCCGCTGCCCATTAATAAAGTCTGCAGCTGTTCAACAGAGCTCAGGCAGGACAGTGTTCTACCAGGGATCTTACTTGCAGAGGTGTCGGACCGTGCTGTGAGCGGCGGCACCCTGCTCCTCTAAATTGACACCCCCCCCCCCCTGCCTCATACTGCCCTGACAATCAGAAGCGTTCGGGAGCCGAGCGCTTCTGATTCTCTGACACTGCAGGAGGAGATCAGAGCATCACGCTCTGTCTCCTCTGCTCCTTCGGGCTGCTGGCTGGTGAGGTACTGCTACCGTACATAGTACCTGCCGCCAGAAAAAAGCCCATACAATTAGAATGGATTATTTACCCCTCTCCTGCTGGTCCGTTAGCACAGGTGTGCAGATATGGAGAGCATGGTTCCTGCTGGTCTGGGTCGGGCCTCTGGTGGGAGGGGCAGGGTCTCCTCACATGCTGGCCACCTGACAGGGAGTCCAGCGCGGCATTCTGATGCGTCATCAGAGTGCACCGTGCGCCGGACTCACTGAGCAGAGGAACTCAGATCACAAGCAGCCGTGAGAGCTCCAGAGTGGCCGCGATTGCAAGGGGACTACTTCGCAGCCTATTGATTAACGTGGGAACAACGTTCCCGCTGCGTTCCTGCCACGGCAGAAGTGCGGGAACGCCGTTCCCACGCGTTCCTGCTGGACTCGAGCCCTGGGTTAGCCGCTGGGATTATGGATGTCTGGAAGTTGGCCGTGTAGGGAAGTTGGGATGTCCGGCACTTGTTCTGTCTGTAAATTGGCCGTCGGGATGTTGGCATTAGGGAACCTGGCTGTAGGGATTTTGTCCGGCACCCGCGTTTTTGAGGTGGAAGGAACGTCCTCTTGACCGTGACGGTGAGAGTAGACGTTCCTTCCACTCTGATGCCTGTGTGGCCACCTCGCTGAAAACAGTTCCTCTGCAGCCAGGCATCAGGGAAGGGAGATGGGCCAGGGAGCGGCGGGACATGCAATGCCAACCCTCTGTGTTCAGAGGCCCACCCACCTCCAGGATGGCATAGCATGCCCACCATAGCATAACACCATATTACATGAAAAATTGGATCAGATAAAGCACCATGCAAATAATCATGTATATTTTTTTTTTCTACAACCTGACAGATCCTTATACAAGGATTATAGATTTTAAATATATGCCATAGTGGAAAAAGAAGGGAGATTCAAGAAAGGACCGCATTTTTACTCCTCTACAGTATAAATATTGCCTTCGCCAAAGTTTACTTACATGTGACGATTTACCCTGTACTACAGCACATTGATAAACAAAGGAACCTCATAAATGAGGATTAACTCAAGATATGTAAATTCATTCTGAAATAGATTTTTAGATTGATAGATGGGAAAAAAGAAAAGGTCAGCATGAACTTTGCAGTCTGCATCTCCAGGTACACGATGTCCATTTCAATTGCTATGTCCATGGCCTGTATGAAACTGTAGGGTGGCATTCCAAGTAGAGCTGTAATGATTGCGCGTGACATGGTGATTAGTACAGGTCTTCATGTAAGCATTACAGATTGGCTTTTTTGCTGGAATACCATTCTTTTGAGTGTCCACTTTCCAAGTTGTCCATATTCTTGATGTTAGTGCAAAAAGTGTGAACAATGTCCGTTCTGTCAAATATCTAGGTATGTGGTTAGACCCAAATCTATCCTTTGGCCCCCACATCGAAAAACTCTCATCTAAATTTTACCCCAAGCAAGGTGCCCTGTACAGAAACAAATCCTGCCTGAACCCCCGCGGTAAGAAAGCAGATTGTACAACAAATGCTTATGCCGCTATAGAATATGGAGATGCAGTGTATGCAGCTGCCCCACAAACACACCTTCATAAACTTACTACATTGTATAACTCATTCTGCCACTTTGTGCTACAGTGTAACTACATGACCCACCATTGTGACATGCTAAAAGAGCTAAACTGGCCGTCGCTAGAATCTAGACGCACTCTTCACCTTTCCAACCTGGTGTTTAAGGCTGGGTTCACACCTGCGCATTTTTTGACACGCGTAATACGCGCGTTTTTTGATGTGCGTATCGCGCAAGTGTAAAAAACGCGCGAACGCCGTTAACAGTGCGTTCACGTCCATGTCTATGGCTGCGAACGTGCTGCAATACGCCCCAAAGAAGCTCCTGTACTTCTTTGGGCATAGGACATATTACAGTGTGTTTCTACACGCTGTAAAACGCCCAGGTGTGAACAGGCCCCATAGGAAATCATGGAATCATGGGATTTCCGTGTTTAGGTGTTTTACAGCACACAGGAATGCACTGTAAAATGCCCAGGTGTGAACGGGGCCTAAGAGATTTTCTGGGAAGCTACCACCCTACCTGAATAGACTGCTTCCCCCAGCAGTCCCCTCCTCTTATAACCTTTGATCCAGGGCCTGCACCTTACTTGCAATACCACAATACAAAAAGAAAGTGGCTCGATCCTCATTTTCCTACAGAGCACCACAATTATGGAATAACCTCCCAGACACCATCAAATCTTCCCCAGTCTAAAGTCCCTTAAGAGATCTCTATTGATACACCTCGATGCAGAATGCACCTGTAAACATGTATCATAGTGAATATATTTCCTGCATATTTATTTTTTGTGTTACTCTGTATATTTGTGTTTTGTTTTTAATATCTTGCATTTATTACTTTGTATTTCTGTAACGACAGTAAAAATTCAAAGTTCTTGTACCCAGGACATACTTGAAAACGAGAGAAATCTCAACGTATCCTTCCTAATAATAAGTAAACAATGAACATAGCCCTAAACCCAGCTGTGAGCTTGGACTATTCCATCATGTTAGAGTCTGGTTCACACGTGGGGGAAATTATATTTATATATATGTAACATAATAAAAATTCGGTAGAACTGAAGTGTTGGTTGTTCAATAATTCGTTTTCTTTACTTCTTTTTTACTTTTTATTTCGTTCTTCTTTACTTTTTGTCGGTGTAATAGATTATATTTTGGCTGTATTTATTGTGACCTCAATCCAGCACCCAAGTTTCTCTACTACTTTGTACTGCTGGAGTGCGGGACTCGTGTTTATATATATACCTTGCCTATATCCAGCACTCTCCTTTCAAGTTTAATGTGGCCGGTGCAACAAAAATTTATATATATATATATATATATATATATATATATATATATATATACACACACTCCTTGGGAAATGCACTCAGGGACTAATAAATAAAACAACAAATTTTAATAAATCATTTAAAATTACATAGTCCAACATTTCGGCTCATCTGGAGCCTTTTTCAAGGTATTTTGATAAAAGCTCAGGATAAGCCGAAACGTCGGGCTATGTAATTTTAAATGATTTATTAAAATTTGTTGTTTTATTTACCAGTCCCTGATTGCGTTTCCCAAGGAGTTAATATAAATATATATTCAATTGAGATTAGCGGCACTCCAGGGACTCGTTAAATACTTTTATCCCTTTATGCACAGCATCAACGTTTCAGCTTGTTCACCACAAGCTTTCTTCAGTTTGTGGTGATCAAGCTGAAACGTTGATGCTGTGCATAAAGGAATAAAATTATTTAACGAGTCCCTGGAGTGCTGCTATTCTCGATGACTGTATGCAGCCAAGCGTTGCACTGGGCATGAGAATTATGAAATGGAGTGCTGGATTTGTTCATAATCTATACAGTTACAGTTACAAGTGTTTATAAAGCGCCAATTAGGGAAGGGTGTATAGGGTAAGTGAAGTGGCAGGTTGCAGGAGAGCTGAATGGGAAGAGGAGGAAATGGCACTGGGGGATCATGGAGGGAGCAGATTGGAAACGCATTACTTTAGCGAAGCCTGAGACTTCTTGAAGGACTGGAGAGACGGGGAGAGTTTGGTGTTGCGGGGGAGGGAGTTTCATAGAAAGGGGGCAGCTCGGGAGAAGTCCTGATGGTGAGAGTTGGGGTGCGGGTACGAGGAACTGATAGCATCAGATCATTGACAGAGGGAAGAGGTCAGGATGGGATATACCTGCTAATTATATATCTATAGTATATTGATGAGTACATTTCTGTTTATCCTATTGTCAATATTTTTGTCCATTTCACAGATTACTCCATGTTCTCACCACCAGAGGGTGCATAATGGGTTGGGGTGAACCTGTCATGCACAGATCTGTAGTATAAATCTCAGGGTTAAATATAATGTACTGGAATAGTTATTAAAATCATAGATGATATGCCTTGTGCCATAATCCGACACTGTCGTTAGGCCAAAATTGCGGAATTTTAAATTTTTATATTTATGATTATACTGTATATTTTGGTTTATAATTTGCAAGGCCTTCTGCAAGTCTCACTACTGAGGTCTTTTAACACGTTTACAGAAGATAGGTTGCTTAGGCAAACATGGGTAATTGGATTGCAGACTGTAGAAACACAATGGATGCCCTCCATGACCTCCTCACCTGAGGAAAGAGTATTTTGTACAAATTCAAAGAAGTCATGTGTTCTCCTCCCACCACATCTCAATGACTAAAGTTGGTTTGGTGTAAATGTACACATGTGAGATTAGGTATAGATTTCTCCCATTAGCAAATAGCTTCAGGGGGTCAAGTAATCTTAACATGAACTTTATAGAGATACTATCCCCAGAGTGACTTTCCTGTGACCCCGACACCTGGGGCCGCCTCCTTTACCTCTGACCTAGAAAAGGACTTTTTTATAAAGCCAAAATACACATTGTTATATGGTGTGTGAACAAATAACTACAAAGGAGTCTGTTTTATTGCTAATAATAATTTGGAACAAAATCATTAATTGTACCGGCTGGGTGGAGTAGAGGTAACATCACTGCTCCATAATCTTGGAGACTGTAGAGACACAGGACACAGGCTAGATCCCGGCAAGAGCACCTCTCCAATAAGTGTCCTTGGGCAAGACACCCATACTCGCCACCCAGGACATACTTGAAAATGAGAGAAATCTCAATGTATCCTTCCTGGTAAAATACTTTCTCAAAATATTTATTTTTATCGTTGATTGATTACATCAAACGATATACAAGTCATCCTCACCACAAGTTGGGCTCGTTTGAATGCGAGTCAATCCCTATATAGGTATATATATATTGGGAAAAAATGGAGTACTTCCCTAGCAAGCTTTTGCTGTCACTAAACTTTGGCGGCATGCCACTGGGGTGAGTGACAGCTGTGAGCGGAAAAGCTATCCTAGATGACAGCCTACTGCTCTATCCTGTCAGGAGAAGGCATTCACCACACACTCACGGCATAGTACCTCACAGCTGCACTGGTATAAAGCAGCGCCATCGGGGTATGATCTGTTAGGCCCCGTTCACACTGAGCAACAAGAAAATCGAGCGTTTATCTGCACGATTTTCATATTTGCGATATTGCGCGGTATCGCAGTTATGCGTGATATTGCAAAACACCAATGGAAATTGCAAATCGCAAAAAAAGGGTCATGTACCAGCGACAAGCTACAGTGACGAGCTACACGCGACTTTGAGCGACAAGATGTGAATAGCTCCATTGAAATGCATTGGAGAAGCTACATAGAGCGATATCGTGCGGAAACATGTATGCACGACATCGCTGCAAAAAACGGGCGATAAATCGCACAGTGTGAACAGGGCCTTAGACTGTACTTCGACTGTGAGGCTGGTGATCTTCCAGGTACCTTTTCCGTGTACACAAGTGCACAACAAACTGATATCCTTTATGGCCTTCCTCACACAGACATATGCTGATGATGTCAGCACCTCGGTCGCCACGTGAGGGCAGAGCTTACAGACCTGCCTCATTTAAACCCATTGTGCACTCTAAGGCCGGGGGCACACTAGGCGTTTTCTTTAACGCACTAGTGTGCGTTAAAGAAAACGCTAACGCACTGGCCCCCCCCTCGACGCCCGCCTGCCCCCCTCCACAGCGCTGCAAAGCGCGATCCTCCTATGGAGGATCGCGCTTTTTAGCCCCCTCGACGCACATCCTACTGCATCGACAGTGATGATCTCTAGGTGCACGCATGCTACGCGCGCACTAAGTGCAAACATGTGACCGGCAACGTCTGCAGCATCACAACGCTGCGACGGGAGCCGGTAAGTGCATCTTAACGTGTGCTAGTGCGCACAAGAAGACGTCTAGTGTGCCCCCGGCCTAAGAAGACACTTTAGTATAGCATTTTGTGTTCTTAGTGATTTTCTTCTGATTGATCCCCTGGCTTCGACCTCTGGCGTTGTCCTCCGACCACGATCCTCTGCCTTCTATCCATGATACGATTCCTGATAACTCCACTTAATTAAACCCTGTGTAAGGTGACCAGCCCCTGCTTCCGTTCATCTGCATATTGAGGTCCACAACTCTTTCCAAACAGTGTACCATCGAGACACTGATTGGAGGCCAGCACACTGACTTGTAAGTCAGAGTATTGACGTGTCCACCGTAGGCCAGTCGTACAATGTTGCATGCCATCCTTCTTACAGCTCCACCATCTTTAAGATCAATCTGATATCCACCCCCCCCCCCGATGGAATATCACATACATGAGTGCACTTGGCTCATTCAGGTTCACTTTAAAAAAAAAATAGGTAAGTACTGGGTAGTAAAAGGTATTGACTAATCAAAGGATTGTGAAACAATACAGGATATAAATGTAATTTTTAGGTTAAGAGAGCAATGTCCAATAGGATTCCCTTACTTTCAGTGAAACCTCTAGACCAGTGATTGCGAAACTTGGCACCCTAACAGGGTTATTCAGAGAGCATTGAAATGACACCGACATTTCCGCTCATTCTCGTTCCCCGCACTTCGGGGAACCAAATTCCCCCACCCTACGGTGAATTCAGCATTCACTGCAGGGTCCCTGGAGGGCAGGGAACGGATCCAAAAGTCTGCCGCAGAACCACCAAAAAATCCACCGAAAAATGCAGCCGATAAGATCCGAAGTATCAGATCACTTTGAATCGCTGCAAAAAACATGGCGAACACATCCGAAAAAAAAAGCCAACGATCCACCAAACACAGCGCCGACCAGCCGCCAGAAAAAGCTGACAAGGCGACGAACAGGGTAAAAAAAAAAAAAGATTGACAGTGTCAAATTTTAAACGCTGTATGCAGAAAAAACTACTGAACGAAAATGTATGTCTGTATGTCTGGAATTAACATATAAGGTCCAATGAATGATAATAAAAAGGTCTGTTACAGAAAAATGAAAAAAATGCTATTAAAAAAAATGAAGCGGAAACATAATTTTGCCAAAAAACTCCCGAAAAATACCTAAAAGATCCTACAAAATAAGAGACTTTTTTCTGCAGTTTAAAAAAGTAAACGGTTTATTAGCTACAAGGTGGAAAGCCTGCCCAGAGGGCAGTCTATTGTGGATATACTGCCCCCAGCTCGTGGATACTGCCCCCAGCTCGTGGATACTGCCCCCAGCTCGTGGATACTGCCCCCCAGCTCGTGGATATTGCCCCCCCAGCTCATGGATATTGCCCCCCCAGCTCATGGATATTGCCCCCCCAGCTCATGGATACTGCCCCCCAGCTCATGGATACTGTCCCCCCAGCTCATGGATATATTGCCCCCCCAGCTCATGGATATATTGCCCCCCCAGCTCATGGATACTGCCCCCAGCTCGTGGATATTGGCCCCCAGCTCGTGGATATGCCCCCCAGCTCGTGGATATGCCCCCCAGCGCTCATGGATATATGCCCTAGCTCAGACATTGGGCGGCTGTTCGAATGCTCTATTGGCATTCGGACAGCCGCCCCATACTTACCTTTCCGAGCGGCGCCGGGGAAATGAAAGTTTCCCGCTTCCGCTCGTTGAAGGACCCAAGCCGCGGTCACGTGACCGGGGCTTGGGTCCTTCAAAGAGCGGAAGTGGGGAAACTTTCACTTCCCCGGCGCCGCTCGGAGGTTGGATGCGCTCGGCAGCCGGGTAGAGGCTGCGAGCGCAGCCTCTACCCGGCTGCCGCGCGCATCCAACCCCGAGCGGTGGAGGGACCTTTCCCTTCGCCGCTCGGGGGTTGGATGTGCGCGGCAGCCGGGTAGAGGCTGCGAGCGCAGCCTCTACCCGGCTGCTGTGTGCATCTTGTAACCGCCGCGGCGAGCCGGCAGCCGGCTCGTGCCGCGGCGGTTGCATGCGCGCGCAACCAACCGCCGCTGGTTGCGCGCGCATGCGCAGAGTAAGGCTTGGCGACGGACACGCCAAGCCTTACTCAATTATATTATAGATTGGATTAAAACATTAATATTTTTAACATTGAAGCCTATGGGATTCGCCTGAATAAACCTGCCGAATGAAACCACTGAACATCGGCATTTCTCTAACATTTCACTGCTGTTCGGTGATCTCTGAATAGGTCAACCATTGCTTCTCTATGGAGGATTTCACTGCCGTCGAACAGGCACCGTATTTAGCGAACTGCCTGCTTTCTGAATAGCTGAATCGCCAAGAAAGTGCACCGTACGGGTGAAATTCACTGTTCAGTGCAATTTGTACTGGCTGGGTGGAGTAGAGGTAACATCACTGCTCTATAACTGTGGAGATACAGGTTTGAATCCTGGCAAGAGCACCTCTCCAGTAAGTGTCCTTGGGCAAGACACCTAAACGGTACATACTCGCCACCCAGGACATACTTGAAAACGAGAGAAATCTCAATGTATCCTTCCTGGTAAAATACTTTGTAGTATAAAAAAAAAAAAAAAAATTTGGGCCAGATCGGCTCTCTCTGAATAACCCTGCAAAATATTTTGGAACTACATCTCACATACTGCTTAGTCATAGATAAGGCTGGCTGAGCATCGTGGAACATGTAGTTCAGAAGCATCTGGGGTGCTAAAGTTCATCAGTGCTCTACACCCCAAAGTTTTTCCTTTTTTTGGCAAAAAACATTTTTTCCTCATACTGATGCTCTCCCAGACTCTCCAGTAATCTCTAATCTCTCAAGAAGCCACTCAAAACATATCTCCTTTGGTCAGCTGTCATGTTTGCACCCCATAGAGGTTATTCAATGTAAAAAAAACAACAAACCCACAAAATACACAATATCTCAGTGTTTTATTCGTACGTATGGTCTGCTGGACATTGGCTCGTCATGATTTAAGCAGGTTATTTACAGTTAGTGCACTAAGTAATAAAATTTACAGACGAGGATTAAAAATAGATGGTTTATTCACAATGACTTCTCCAAGACAGAACTTCAAGACATAATGAAGGTAATAGCTGTGACAATAAGTTTTTGCATGCAGGCAGAAATAGAGGTGGCCCTGGTATCTG
>RXON01004697.1:0-34375 GCA_009667805.1 Leptobrachium leishanense | reverse complement strand
AGCCGCGCAGAGAGGCAACCCGGAAATGTCGGGTGCGTGTACGCGATGGCGTGTTGGGGGCGTAACAGACGCTTATGTTGCCATAACAACCCCAACAACAAAAGGAGGATGCCAGGAGAACAAGATGGAGAGTCGGGCCAATGCATCCAATAATGAAAATAATAATAAAAGCAGGAGGAATCCCGTATGAATCATCTCCCCAAAGTTGTGCCACATCTGAAAGAAGATTTAAAATGTATGTTACGGGTGTGGATACAAGCCCCGGAATGCGTGTTGGGATTGTCTGTAACCATGGTTGAGCGGTACCAAGACAGTGGGAGAGAGAGGAGGGGGCAAAGATAGCAGAAGTAGCAAGCCGGCGAGTGGTTAGTGCACAATGTCCAGAACATGATGAATGAGGAGTCAAGAGAGGGAGGGGGGAGAGCCATAAATGTCAAACGGTTGCAGCAAATAGCTGATCAATCCGTGACTAGGCTTGTGCACCGATTTTTTTTCGGTTCGATTCGGTTCGATTTGTTCGGATGTTTAAAATTTTCGATTCGGCTCGTTTCGACCGATTTCTGTTTCGATTCGGTTCGGTTCGGCTCGTTTTTCGTGTACATTTTTTTTTCGGAATATCGACCATTTTTCGTGTTTTCGGGTCACTTTGCTCGTTTTTTGTATCGACTTTTCGTGATTTCGGAAATTTTCGTTTTTTCAGAACGTCTGTTCTCCTCGTTTCAAAGTGTCTAACTCTACTCGTTTTGACGTAATCTCAAATCAAATCAAATCAAATCAAAATAAGCTTTATTGGCAGGACCAAATACATTTTAGCATTGCCAAAGCATATGGGGAGGAGGGGGGTAGTGGGACATATATATGGGGGGAATGGGCAAGTCCATGGACATTATCAGGGGTAAGAGATAATGTGAAGGGGGATGGGGGCGAGTCCGTGTTGGGGATTTATAAGTCCAGGATCTCTCATGTTTCTCTCAGTCTGTGACATTCTGCGACGTATTGGGCAGATATTTTCACCGCCGGCTCCTCTTCTCCCAGTATGATGTGGAGTTTCCTCGTCTCTTCTATAAAGGTGAAGTCCAGGGTTGAGAGCGGAGAGTCTCTGGAAGTGAGTTTCCCTCAGTGCTGAGTACTTGGGGCACTGTAGGAGGAAGTGGACCTCATCTTCCAGGGCCTCCTGGTCACAATGCTGGCACAGTCTATTCTCCCTGGGCTTGTAGGTCTGTCTATGCCGCCCTGATTCAATTTCCAGGCTGTGGGCGCTCAGTCTATACCGGCTCAGGATCTGTCTGTCCTTGGGGTCTTGTAGTACCTCCAGGTATGGGGCCAGTTTGTATTCCCTCTGTAAGGATTGGTAAATGGTGAGTTTCTTGGAGTTTGCTATATCATGTCTCCATTCTCTGATATAGTTTTCCCTGGAATCGTTAATTAGGGCCTTTATTTGATATTTTGTCAGGTTGCCTTCATGGGGGCTTTGGATGATCAGGGTGGATATGAGTTGTTGCAGCCCACATGGTTTTGGATGGTCCTTGTTGGCCAGTAGGGCTTTATGGTGGTATGAGTTGAGGCTGCTGATGTTTAGATGGTCCCAGTATGATAGCGCCCTCTTCTGTACTGCAAGAAGTAAGGGGAGTCTGCCCAGCTCGGCCCGGCAAGCATTGTTAGAGGTGCTCCGATGGACTTGGTTTACTTTTTATACTTTATATCTTTTTTTATAAAAAAAAATTGGTTTGTTTTTCGGATCCGATAATTCATTCCGTCGATACGATAATTCTGGCGATTCTATCGTGTTTTTTTTTTATTAAATAAAGATCCTTTTTTTCTTATGAATATACATTTCACAACTTTATTTAATCATATTAAAATGGTATGAAAGCCAAGGAACAAAAAAAATGAACAAAACGATTTAAAAAACGCCAAACTGACCCGAATGCCACAAGAAACAAGTGATACGCATTTACAAATACAAAATTTACAGAATCAGCGATATAACCGATAATAGTTAAATATACGATGTCCATAATTACCGAAATGGAACCGAAATCACGAATGGAACCGAAATCATGAATAGAGCAAAAATAAATTTCGATTTGACACATTTCAAGTCCAATCGAAAAATCCGAAAAAAAATTCGTTTCGGCTCGGAAAACTTTTCGGATCTGTCGGTTTTCGGGTCCAATCCGATACGGAAATTCGGCCGAATCCGAAGACACGAATCGGGAAATTTCGTGAAGATTCCGAAATATGCAAAAGGTCGGGATCCATATCTCTGGTGACCTAATATGTCATGGGGGGCCGTCAGGTAGATCATAGTGCATGCATCCTCATGCAATTTATGTAATGAAGGGTAAAGGGTAAGGGTAAAGAAGAAAATGAAAAAATGAAAAAGAGAAATAAATGAAGGCAGAGAGAGATATGATAGATAAGTGAAATGTATAAGAAGGAGGGAGGGGAAGGAAAAATGAAGAAAAAGAAAAGAGAGAAAAGAAGAGAAAAAAGAGGAAAAAAAAGGAAAAAAAGAAAAGAGAGAAAGAGGAGAGAAGAGAGGAGGGAAAGAAAGAGAGAGAAAGATGAGGAAAAGAGAGCGTGCAGATACGAAAAGGAGATGAGAAAAGTAAGAGAGTGAAATGAGTGAAAACATGTATAAAATAGGTCTGAGTAAGAAAAGCAGGTGATCAAGCATGGGCACATGATGTGAATAGTGGCATATGTAAATATAGTAGAAGACCTGATGAGGATCAGGAGGGCAAATCAAAGTAAAAATAGTGGACGAGATGAGTGAAAAAAAGTGGAAGAGGAGGCGGATGTGGGAAAATGCGTGGAAGTATTGTGAAAGAATGAGTGGATGTGGGAGGGTAGAGGAACTACCTAAGTGAATGGAGAAAAGTGTATGAAGACAGAATAAAAAGTGAAGCAAAATGCGCACGTGTGAGTGTGGGGAGAGAACGACAGTATGGGAGAGGAGGAGATAGAAAGAGAAGATGGGAGAACAAAAAGGAAAGGAAAGAAAAGAAAAAAAGAAGAAAGAGAGAAAAGAAGATAAAGAGAAAAGAGAAAAAAGAGGAAGAAGACAAAGGAAAAAAAGAAAAAGAGAAAAGAGAAAAAAGAGAAAAAAGAGAAAAAAGAGGAAGAAGACAAAGGAAAAAAGAAAAAGAGAAAAGGAAAAAAAAGGAGAAAAGAGAAAAAAGAGAAAAAACAAGAAAAAGATGGGAGAAAAAGGAAAAGAGAAAGAGTGATAGGAAGAGTGGAAAATAAAAAAAAAAAGGAAAAAGAAAGGGAAGAGAGAAGTGAAAAAATAGAAAGAAGAGGGGGAAAGAAAGATAATTAGCGGGTAGGAAGAAAAGAGTTGAAAGAGATGTACTCGTTCAAGCCTTGCGGTGTAACAGTATCCAGAGTACGGATCCAGAACGTCTCCCTTTGGAGCAATATCTGTGAGCGGTTACCACCTCTGGCTGTGGGAGGATATGGTCAATGGCTATAAACTTAAGCGTTGGGAGTCGATGCTGAGCCGCTAAAAAATGTTTAGCAACTGGTTTGTCTGTATGCCCATCCCTAAACGCCGTGGTGATGGCTGATCGATGACCCCGCATGCGGTCCCTTAGGGTGAGATCCGTCTTTGTCTGATCAGTGATGTCTTTGTCTGATCAGCCATCACCATGGCGTTTAGGGATGGACATACAGACAAACCAGTTGCTAAACATTTTTTAGTGGCTCAACATCGACTCCCAACGCTTAAGTTTATAGCCATTGACCATATCCCCCCACTAGCCAGAGGTGGTAACCGCTCACAGGTATTGCTCCAAAGGAAGACGTTCTGGATCCGTACTCTGGATACTGTTACACCGCAAGGCTTGAATGAGTACATCTCTTTAAACTCTTTTCTTCCTACCCGCTAATTATCTTTCTTTCCCCCTCTTCTTTCTATTTTTTCACTTCTCTCTTCCCTTTCTTTTTCCATTTTTTTATTTTCCACTCTTCCTATCACTCTTTCTCTTTTCCTTTTTCTCCCATCTTTTTCTTGTTTTTTCTCTTTTTTTCTCTTTTCTCCTTTTTTTTCCTTTTCTCTTTCTTTTTTTCCTTTGTCTTCTTCCTCTTTTTTCTCTTTTCTCTTTATCTTCTTTTTCTCTCCTTTTTTCTTTTCTTTCCTTTCCTTTTTGTTCTCCCATCTTCTATTTCTATCTCCTCCTCTCCCATACTGTCGTTCTCTCCCCACACTCACACGTGTGCATTTTGCTTCACTTTTTATTCTGTCTTCATACACTTTTCTCCATTCACTTAGGTAGTTCCTCTACCCTCCCACATCCACTCATTCTTTCACAACACTTCCACGCATATTCTACACACTTTTTTTCACACACCTTCCTCAACGGCACCACACACGGGGATTCTTTCTCCCTTTTTCCCTTTCTCCTCTTTTCTTTCCTTCATCCCCAGCCTCTTCTTTCTTTCTTTTTCTCTTTTCCATTTCTTTTCTCGTATCCTCATCCGCCTCCTCTTCCACTTTTTTTCACTCATCTCGTCCACTATTTTTACTTTGATTTGCCATCCTGATCCTCATCAGGTCTTCTACTTTATTTACATATGCCACTATTCACATCACGTGCCCATGCTTGATCACCTGCTTTTCTCACTCAGACCTATTTTATACATGTTTTCACTCATTTCACTCTCTTACTTTTCTCATCTCCTTTTCGCATCTGCACGCTCTCTTTTCCTCCTCTCTTCTCTCCTTTCTCTCTTTTCTTTTTTTCCTTTTTTTTCCTCTTTTTTCTCTTCTTTTCTCTCTCTTTCTCTTTTTCTTTTACTTCATTTTTCCTTCCCCTCCCTCCTTCTTATACATTTCACTTATCTATCATATCTCTCTCTGCCTTCATTTATTTCTCTTTTTCATTTTTTCATTTTCTTCTTTACCCTTATTTTTATAGATGTCTCTCTAATCTCTTTTTTGTATTTTGATTTCATTACATAAGTTGCATGAGGATGCATGCACTATGATCTACCTGACGGCCCCCCATGACATATTAGGTCACCAGAGATATGGATCCCGACCTTTTGCATATTTCGCTTCGAGCGGGGATACACACTTCTGGGGACAGATAAACCTTTGCCGCTACGTTGGGGTCACGGATTGATCAGCTATTTGCTGCAACCATTTGACATTTATGGCTCTCCCCCCTCCCTCTCCTGACTCCTCATTCATCATGTTCTGGACATTGTGCACTAACCACTCGCCGGCTTGCTACTTCTGCTATCTTTGCCCCCTCCTCTCTCTCCCACTCTCTTGGTACCGCTCTACCATGGTTACAGACAATCCCGACATGCATTCCGGGGCTTGTATCCACACCCATAATATACATTTTAAATCTTCTTTCAGATGCGGCACAACTTTGGGGGAGATGATTCATAGGGGATTCCTCCTGCTTTTATTATTATTATTATTTTCATTATTGGATGCATTGGCCCGACTCTCCATCTTGTTCTCCTGGCATCCTCCTTTTGTTGTTGGGGTTGTTATGGCAACATAAGCGTCTGTTTCGCCCCCCAACACGCCATCGCGTACACGCACCCGACATTTCCGGGTTGCCTCTCTGTGCGGCTGGGCACGGGTATGAGCAGGATTGGGTGAGTCATTCGCTTCTATCTGTATATAAGTATGATTTTGTATGTTTTCTGCACTTTGAAAAGGCCTTTAGGGGCCGAAACGTTGGTTTTTATGATTTTTCAATAAATTTCATTTTTATCAAGTCCTCATGTGCCTCCCCACCTATATTTTGTCTACATATTTAGTTTATGGGAGTTAAGCACTGAGGCCATTAAGTATTTATTCCCACAGGGGCCCCCTTTGGAGTCAGCCCCCCAGAAAACGAGTGCCCGGCTGACCGATTCTTGTTCTTATATATATATGTATATATATATATAAAATTAAATGCAAAATTTTCCATTCTCATTTCGAAAGCGGTGGCATCATGTGCTTTTACTTGTAAAACAAACAATGCCACTGCTCTAACTCACCTTTTCATATCCCAAGCAGAGATCAAATGGAGGTGACGGAGCAAAGCATTATTACTCATTGGCCCATCTAAAACATAAGTCGCCGAGCCACAGCTAAGGAGAGTTGGAGGACTGTAGACCACTGTATATTCATTCTATACGAGGGGCGGACTGACAACTAATGGGGCCCCCTGGCAATAGGAGGTCATGGGGCCCCCTTTGTTCTGCACCCACAGGAGGCCACACCCATAAAAAAACCACCCCCTACAACGCAACACCCACATGTACATTATTGTGCTAAAGAATTCATTTATGAACTCCCAAAAATAACCTTTTTGAAAATCCACTTGGACCCAGCAGCGAATTGTGCCCCCTCCATACTTACAGATGGCCACCACACTGCTGCAGCAGCTCTCACCCACTCATTGCAGCTAAGGCTACACCCCGGCACAGAAAGTCCCTATGGAAAATGTAGGAAACTGCCGATCACTTTAACAGATACTGTAGAATCCTGACACACTGCACATCACAGAGCTCCAAAGCAATAAAACTCCCAGTAATGTGCAGAGTGCATGAGCATAATACAGAGCTGCACAGCAAAAAAACTCACAGTAATGTGCAGTGTGTATGAGCGTATCACAGAGCGCCTCAGCAATAAAACCTACAGCAATATGCAGCTCACACATGGATATAGCGAAAACAATATATGAACAAAAAAGCACTGGGGATAATCACGCTAGTGTCTATTATCGGGCATCACCCAATGTAATAAAGAGAAAAAAAAAACAATTGGTAGACACCAGCTACCTAATCATACTTTTATTTGGTGTACATTGAACCGGACAACCGACCATTTAAAACCATATAATTTGAAAAATGAAAGTATACATTTCACCCAATTAGGGATAATTGACCCAACCGTAAATAGTTTGCCAGATGCTTCTCATACGTGGTGCAACACCAATTATTCAAAAAATGGCAAATAAATTGTCCTATATACAATGTGAAGCAGGTTAATGCAATGCTCCAATGGGTGCAACGTAAAATAATAACTTCAAGATCTTTGTTTCACACACTTAATATTGAAGATTCAATTGAACGGCGCTGGTTGCCACAATTACCAAAGGTTACACAATAGAATCTACGCCCTCATTAATAGGGGAAAAATCAGTAATAAGGGTGGGTAACCATAACCCAAGCGATCGTGAAGCTGTAAAGCTATCTTACTTCTCCTTGAATGGATCAGCTGTGACAATAGTTAACCAGATCTAAAATTGTGAATCACTAGCAATCCTGTTAGATCGAGCAGACCATGCTAAATTCCACAATAACCATAGGTTGCACAGTGACCGCTGCACCCTCATTGATAAGGGCAAGGGACAGTAATACACAGTTGGTGAACCATAATACATACAACTGTTAAAATGCCTTACTTCTCAACATGTTTCACCGCCTAAGCAACTGCGGCTTTTTCAAGAGATGAGACCCAACTGCCTTCCCCTCCTTAAATACATGCGACCCAGTTGTTGTATCGAGGGTCAATTGAATACTCCCATCCACTTGGCGTCTGACGTCAATAGGTCTGCCTCTGCTCAAAGGTTCCACCTCTTACATCATGTGAGGTATAATTCAATCCTACCCAAAAAAGGGGGCTGGCATATAATATGATGGCACACAGGCAGCAGCCTCACTGTTGTACAGGAGCATTTGATATATGGGTAAAGGAACTTACTCTAAAGAAGAGGCAATTGTTGTGTATACTGTATACACATAATATTACCTTCACATTGATTTCCAATACACTGACAAGGAAAGTAGGTTGCAGTCATGCAGGCTACACGATAGAATGACAATTAATTGTACTAAGAAAGACCCCCATATACAATAATTTGCAAGTATACCATAAGAAAGTATGTGGATTGGATTATATGTATCGTACTAATTTAAGACAGCCGACAATTAATGACTGAAATTCTCCATAATAATGGTGCCTCATGAAAGCGATCATTATGATTACATCATGCTGTGCCACAAGGAGCCATAATTACTGTCACACGCTTAACTCTAGGTGACTTCCCCAAGGGTGATGAAGCTGGTATAAACCTGATAAATAATGCATTAGATGTATTATGAATAAAGATTAAAAAAGTATATATACAAAGCAAATTAAGTGTTGTTTCATATGTTGGCATTAATAAATCAATTCATTAGCGGAGTTGTCACCTCCATACTGATTGTAAGGAACATAAAGTATCTTGCTATTTATCAGGGGTAATCAACCAAGGACCATTGGCAGTATCTAAGAACTGGACAGCCAGCAATTCTAGCTCATGTAACCTCATTAACCCTTTCGCTGCTGAGGCTTTTCCCGCCTCTGTGCTGAGGTCATTTTTACCGGTTTTGCTCATCATGTTTTAAACGTGTTTTGAAGGCTTATTTAGTATATGACCCAGACATATTATATATCGTTCTTTCCGTCAGACTAGGCAGATTCATAATATGTCATTATATGTATACGTCATGTCCTGTCTGTATATTATAACAAAAAATGCAATAAAAATATGAATTTTCAATAATTTACAATGTGTAAAGTGTTTTTTTTTCACATTTTAACATGCGAGCAATTGCGGTTATATTTTGTATGGGGTGCGCTTGTTAAAAAAATTAGAAATGGGGTCTCGTTACATTTTTTTTTGGGGAAAATTACGCGATTTTTAAACAAACGCACCGCATACAAAAATCGGTAGTGCAGCATCATTGTTCACATTATAATTGAAATGGGAACAATATTGCTGCATTAACAAACCCAAAAAAAAAACTTTTTTTTTTTTTTTTGGAATTTTTTTAAATATTTTTTATTTTTATTTTTAATTTTTATTTTTTTTAAAAAACTTTTTTCACAGGCGTGTTAGGTATCGTTGGAACAGCCATGCTCTGGCCGATCCAACAGTACCAAACTTTAACCCCTAGCTGCCACGGATTGGGAGATAGGGGGTTCATTGGAACCCCCTATCTCCACCGTTGGTGGCAGCTAGGGGTTAAACTCCAGGACTGGCGTCATTGTGCTATGCACGATGACGCCAGTCCTCAGGGGAGTTCCCGGAGGCTTGGCCGACATCCAAGATGTCGGCCCAGCTCCGGGAAAGGATCACGAAACTGGCGCTTTTCAGCGCCGATTCGTGATCCGGCTCCCCAGGGGTTAATGACAGCCACCGTTTGGAAGGGCAGGCTGTGCCCTTCCAAGCAGTGCCTGTATTAACTCCCTGCTCCCCGACGCTCGGGAGGGAGAGAGGTCCGAAGGACCTCCCCCCTCCCTTTCAGGCGCCTCCTCCGCACATGGGGGGGGGCGCCTGAATTAGATGTCATCACGTCGCTGAGCACTTCCATAGCAGCCAAGTGATTAAAAAGGTGGAATGAACAGAGGAAAAAAAAAAAAAGAGGAAAAATGATGTCAAGATCTTAACAAAGCGCCATATAGTGGTGGAGAGAATGATATTAACTAATTAGTTCGATTACAAGGAGGGCAAGGGAACCAAGGTCAAGGCTAAAAAATTAATGGCTAAACATTTTTCTAAAAATAACAATATTTTAATGATCTGAAATAAAAGGAGCGAAGGTGAATCCCTCATTTAATCCTCCAGGATACAATTTATGTAATTCATAAATCCAAAACGCCTCTCTTCGGCGTAGTCTTAAATCAAAGTTTCCACGGCGTGGACCTACTGTTACTTGTTCAATCACTTGGGACCTCAAGGCATCAGCATTCCCCCCATGTTCGGCTTTAAGGTGTCGTGCCACTGGAGTATCACGGATATATCTGATGGATCTAGCATGTTCAAGTATCCGTTGGCATAGTGGCCGAATGGTTTTGCCAACATAGTTTTTCCCACATGTGCATGTCATTAAGTATACAACACCTTTGGAGCTACAATTAAAAAATAGTTTTGCTCTATACTCTTTTCCATCAGGATTGGACCATACTCCATTACTATGTGTGATATATTTACAGGCTGTACAGCGGCCGCACCTATAAGTCCCTTTTAAAGTCGTGTTCAACCAGGTTTGTTTAGAAGGTTTTGACAAGTGGCTCCTAACTAACTGGTCTCCCAGATTTGAACATCTTCTTGATGTAAACATAGGCTTATCAGTAAGTACCTTTGCAAGATGGCAATCATGCTTCAAAATGGGCCAATATCTTTTACAGATTTCCTGCACGGCATCCCAACCTGCATCAAAATTACCAATGAGTCTCATCGTTTGTTGTTCTATATTAGGGGTCGGATCCCTGTCCTTCAACAGCGTTGATCTCTCTGTTGATAGAGCACAATGATAAGCTCTCTTCAAGATTCTATGAGGGTAGCCCTTTTCACGAAACATCTTATGTAAGTCTTGGGCCTTCACATAAAATTCATCATCATCTGAACAGATTCGTCGTAATCTTAAATATTGGCCAACTGGAATGCCTCTTTTCAAAGGTATCGGGTGAAAACTTTCCCAATTCAGGAGGCTATTTGTAGCTGTGGATTTGCGGAACAGGGTAGTACTCAGGGAACCCTCCTCATCTTTCGTGATAGTGTAGTCTAGGAAATTAATGGATTTATCGTGTACTTCCTTTGTAAATTTCAAATTAAGGTTGTTGACATTCAACTTCTCGACGAACAGGGTCAAACGTTTCCCTGATGCCGGACCAAATGAGGAGGACATCGTCAATGTACCTCTTCCATACCTTGATAAATGGAAGGAAATCCATCATACTTATGTCGAATACGATATGTTTTTCCCACCAGCTCAAGAATAAATTTGCATAGGAAGGTGCCATAGGAGTTACCATGACTGTTACGTAGACTGTTTATAGAAAGTACCATCAAAGATGAAATAATTGTGCGTCAATATGAATCTAATCAGTTGGATCACAAACCCTGTATGTTCTGAATGTTCTACCCCTCTGTCAAAAAAGTTTCCACCTATTGGACTCATAGATTGTGAGGGATGCTGCTATACAGCGCCTCCACATCAAGACTACAGAGGAGGCTATCAGGTGGTATCTGTAATGTCATTAAGAACGCAAGCATCCCTTTTGAGTCTTTAATGTATGAGGGTAACTTTTGAACAAGGGGTTGAAGAATATAATCAACGTATGTACTGACATTTTGAGTAAGGTTGTTAGTACCTGAAACAATAGGTCTCCCTGCTATAGGTGTTCTTTGTTTATCTACTTTGGGGAGGAAATAAAAAGTAGCAATCTGTGGTGCTACTGGTTTCATGAAATGAAACTCCTTATCTGATATAATCCCCAATTCTTTCTCATAGGAATTTGACTCCTTTTAAATCCCCCTTCATCACCCCCTTCATCACCCTTGGGGAATTCACCTAGCGTTAAGTGTGTGACAGTAATTATGGCTCTTTGTGGCACAGCATGATGTAATAATAATGATCGCTTTCATGAGGCACCATTATTATGGAGAATTTCAGTCATTAATTGTCGGCTGGCTTAAATTAGTATGATACATATAATCTAATCCACATACTTTCTTATGGTATACTTGCAAATTATTGTATATGGGGGAGGCGGACCTATAGGGATGAGCCGAACACTCAACGAGATCGGTTCGAGGCCGAACCCGAACTTCCCATTTGTTCGGGACCGAACCCGAACTCGAACCCCATGCAAGTCAATGGGGTTGAAAATTCGTTTTTTTGTGCCTTTAGTGCCAGGCATTCAAGTACTATCATACAGAAACCCCTCTGTGGTATTGTGGAAGAATGCAGGAGTGGACCATGCGGTCCTATATTAAAAAGATATGAATCTGGGAATGGGCGTCAGTGCACCCAGATATTGTGCCTTTGGTGCAAGACTGCCAGGCCAGCAAGTATCATCATACAGTAACCCCTCTGTAGTATTGTGGAAGAATGCAGGGGTGGACCATGTGGTCATATATTGAAAAGTTTTTAATCTGGAAATGGGCGTCAGTGCACCCAGATATTCTGCCTTTGGTGCAAGACTGCCAGGCCAGCAAGTATCATCATACAGTAACCCCTCTGTGGTATGGTGGAAGAGTGCAGGGGTGGACCATGTGGTCCTATATTAAAAAGTTTTTGATCTGGTAATGGGCGTCAGTGCACCCAGATATTGTGCCTTTAATGCCAGGCCAGCAAGTATCATCATACAGTAACCCCTCTGTGGTATGGTGGAAGAGTGCAGGGGTGGACCATGTGGTCCTATATTGAAAAGTTTTTGATCTGGTAATGGGCGTCAGTGCACCCAGATATTGTGCCTTTAATGCCAGGCCATCAAGTATCATCATACAGTAATCCCTCTGTAGTAGGGATGAGCTGTTCGGGTTCGGACGGATCGGGGTTCGACCCGAACTTACCCTGTTCGAGTAGATCGCGAACCCCGAACATTTCTGGGTGTTCGCCGCATGTTCGACCACAATGAACCACAATGCATTTTCTCACTGCCTGAAGCTCCTAATTGGCTACAGCCTTGCACCTGACCACAGGTCTGGTGCAAGACTGGTTGAACACTATGCCAATCACGGCTCAGAGTCCTGATTGGGCAAATTTTGCCCAATCATGGGCTCACAGAGCTAAGTCCCGCAGCACACTATATAAGGTTTGCACGCAGCGCTTCTGCACGCATTTCAGAGGAGATTTCAAAGGAGATAGTTGTGTGTGTTGTTACTGCCGGTCTGCCTCGCTACTGGGGGGGTCTGGGGGGGTCTCAATTCGACCAAATATCAGGGAATTTAGGTGATGTGTGTCTTGTCACTGTGCCAGCAAGTTGTTTTGGGGTTTACAACTTTATTTAAAACATTTGTGAATTGAGGTGATTTTCTGGGTCTTGTCACTGTGCCAGCAAATCTTTTTGGGGCTCACTAATTTTTTTAAAACACTTGTGAATTAAGTTGATATGTGTCTCGTCATAGAAACGGTACCACGCTGTATTTTGGGGCTCACTAATTTCTTTAAAACACTTGGGAATTAAGGTGATCTGTGTCTCGTCACACAAAAAGTACCACGCTGTATTTTGGGGCTCACTAATTTCTTTAAAACACTTGGGAATTAAGGTGATCTGTGTCTCGTCATACAAACAGTACCACGCTGTATTTTGGGGCTCACTAATTTCTTTGAAACACTTGGGAATTAAGGTGATCTGTGTCTCGTCATACAAACAGTACCACGCTGTATTTTGGGGCTCACTAATTTCTTTAAAACACTTGGGAATTAAGGTGATCTGTCTCTTGTCACTGGCTGCCAGCTATCAGTGTGTCTCACTGAGTTATACCAGAGTTATTTAAATCTTTATACCAGAGTTGAATCAGAGTTCTGTATATCTTAATCTATATATCACTCACCATGTCTGAAAGAACAAAAAGGACAGGCAGACGCTCCCAGCCACAGATAAGAGGGCAAGCAGCCCCTGTGTCGGAAGGCTGTGTCTCTGGTCGTGGTGGATGTGGTGCATCCTCTGCAGGGGCACGCTTGTCCTTTCTAACTGGTGCTGGCTGTCTTAAGCAGCAGCAACATACAGAAGACTTGGTGGATTGGCTAACCAGGCCATCCTCATCCTCCGAGTCCTCTGCCAGCCAGGCATCTAGTGCTTTACAGTCCATCTCAGCTGCCAAAGCATCTATTGCAGCCTCCGTGTCCACAGCTACTCCTGACGTAGCCTCGCTATCACACATGGAGGAGTCAGCTGAATTGTTTTACTACAATGAGAGTGACATGCTGCTTGAGGATGCGCAGCAAGTACAGTGCTCGGATTCAATCTCTGAGGTTGAGCAAGGGAGTATAATCAACCTAGAGGAAGGGGGTGCCAGTGATGACACACAAATAACTGGCACTCATTTTGCCCCAGCAGCTGCAGCATACTGCCAAGTTGGCTCCAGTGACGAGGAGATAGGGGGTGAAGATGACATTGATGATGAGGTCACTGACTCCACCTGGGTGCCAGATCGAACTTGATCGGAATCAAGTGAGGAGGAGGGGGAGGAGGAGGAGGCACAGCAAACACGAGGCACAACATCCTCTGTGACAACCGTAGCACTAGCCAGTCCAAGGCATCACATGTCAGAGCTGCAGGAACTCCGCTGTCTGGGAGTTCTTTAAGAAATGTGCAGCAGACCCCACCGTTATTTGTAATCTATGTCAGAGGAGGCTGAAGCGTGGGATAAACACTGGACACTTGGGTACCACGAGCTTGAGGCGACATATGAACAAGTGCCACACATCCGTTGCCGCAAAACTTTGCGTAGGTCCTCCTCCTCATCTGTCTCTACCCACACTGTATGTCCTGCCATGCAATTGCCTACAACCTCCACCGACAGGGATGATGCTACAGTAATGGATGTACAAGCAGGTCCTTCCTCACAATGTGACATCATCCCAGTAGCTGAAGATTTACGCAGTCAGATTACGTTGCCGCAGCTGCTGCAGCGAAAGAAAAAATATAGTCCCAACCATCCCCAAGCACAGCGTCCAGCTTAGCAAAATTACTCGCATTGCAGCTGCTGCCTTTCCAGCTGGTGGACTCTGCTCCCTTCCGTGAATTTGCTGAATGCACTGTACCACAGTGGCAGTTTCCAAAACGCCATTACTTTTCACGCAAGGCCATTCCAGCACTATACCAACGTGGAAGACAATGTTATCGAGTCATTGGGAAAGGCAGTCAGCAGCAAGGTGCATGTGACTTTAGACACTTGGTCCAGCAAGCATGGACAGGGTCGTTACATTTCCTTCACCGCACACTGGGTAACTCTGATTGCAGCTGGGAGGGATCCAAGACGGGGCTCTGTGCTGGAGCCTGTTCATCCACCACGCCTCCAGAAAGCTGCTTGTATGAAGTCTGTCTGTTCCACCATCACCTCCTCCTTCTCTGTCTCTGTCAAAGTGGCAGTTAAACCAACACCTGACAGGGTCTACGCAATGGCTCAAGCATAAAGATGCCATACTGTGCTTGAGCTGGTTTGTTTAGGGGACAGGAGCCACACCGGGTCAGAAATTTTGTCAGCTCTGCAGGGGCAGGTGCAGAGATGGTTAATCACCACGCAGCTTGAGCTGGGAATGATCGTCTGCAATAATGCAGCAACCTTCTCTCCGCCCTATGCAGGGTAATTTGACGCATGTACCATGCCTATAGCACACGTCCTAAAATCTGGTGGTACAGCGTTTCCTAACCAAGTACCCAGGGCTGCCAGAGCTTCTCATCCAGGCCAGAAAAGTCTGCAGCCACTTATGACGGTCATTCCCAGCAAGCGTTCGCCTGGCAGAAATTCAAAGAGGATTCCACCTTCTCACAAACCGTCTGATCTGTGACATGCCCACCAGGTGGAACTCGACATTAGCAATGCTGCAGCATCTGCACAAGCAGCAGAGGGCCATCAACGAGTACCTGTGTGAGTATGGCACAAGGACAGGTTCAGGTCAACTTGTTTTTTTTTCCCCCCGCAGTGGCTGATGATTAAGGATGCATGCACTGTACTGTCACCATTTGAGGAGGCAAAGGCACCAGTCTTTCCGCAGACAGCATTCCAGCGGGTCCTACTCAGATCAGACAGGAGGAGGATGAGGAGGAGGAGGACTATTTAAGTAGTGGGGGCATTGAAGGTGGGGATTCCTCAAGGCAGGGTTTTGTGTGCCCAGATCAGAAGGGCTTGTGCGTGGCTGGGAAGAGGAAGTGCACGATACGGTCATCCTCATTGACCAGGAAGACTCGGCAGCTAATGCCACCTCCAACCTACACTGCATGGGCTCCCTAATGATGCAAAGCCTGCTAAAGGACCCCAGGATTCGTGCTATCAAGGAGAGGGATCATTACTGGTTGGCAACCCTTCTTGATCCACGATACAAGGGGAAAGTTGCAGAGCTCATCCTGCCCGCACAGAGGTTGCACAGGATGACAAAACTTGAGGATGCTCTAAAGCGAAACTTGTGTAACACCTTTCCAGGCACTGTTAGATTACCAAGTGCTGACACACGTGCTTCTGAGGCTACAGGTGATCAGAGGAATAGTGGTGAAGGCCAGGGCCGCTTGACTGATGCATTTTTAATTTTTTTTATTCCTCGACGCCCAGGGACGTCAAATGTAGGCACCCATTGCCAGCGTCTTCACCATATGGTGCAGGACTACCTAGGGGCAAGGGCAGACCTGGATACCTTTCCAGCAGATGATCCACTGGCTTACTGGGTGTTGAGTTTAGATCACTGGCCAGAATTTAGCCAATATGCTATGCAGCTACTAGGTTGCCCTTCATCTAGCGTGCTTTCCGAAAGGACGTTCAGTGCCGCTGGAGGTTTTGTCACAGACAAAAGAGTGCATCTGTCCACCAACTCTGTAGACCGGCTGACATTTATAAAAATGAATCAGTCCTGGATCAGCAGCTATCAATCCCCTGATGCTGAAGTAATGGAATAGCTAGGGGATGTCCTCTTCTGCATTCACAAAACCTCCAGCACTGAACTCTTCCACAATACCACAAAAGGGTTACGGTGTGAAGGCACTTGCTGCCATGAAAGGCACAATATTTGGCTGCACTGACGACTGTGCCAGATTTACTTCATTTTATTTTTTCGAACTGCAGGGTCCAACCCTGCACTCTTCCACAATACCACAGAGGGGTTACTGTATGATGATACTTGCTGGCCTGGTAGTCTTGTACCAAAGGCACAATATCTGGGTGCACTGACGCCCATTACTAGATCAAAAGCTTTTCAATATAGGACCACATGGTCCACCCCTGCACTCTTCCACAATACCACAGAGGGGTTACTGTATGATGATACTTGATGGCCTGGCATTAAAGGCACAATATCTGGGTGCACCGACGCCCATTAACAGATTAAAAAACACTTTTCAATATAGGACCACATGGTCCACTCCTGCACTCTTCCACAATACTACTGAGGGGTTACTGTATGATGATACTTGCTGGCCTGGCATTAAAGGCACAATATCTGTCACAGATATTGTCACAGATACCACCAGTCAGTGTGGGTTAATATAAGAACAGGGATGGAGCCGCACACCAAAAAAAACAAAAGTTTTATACTTTAAAAAAACAGATTTTTCTAAAATTAATATTTGTGTGAAGGAGTCATTATCAGACTGGAGGAGTTTAAAGGGAGTTCAGGAGAAATGGGATTATTTAAAGGAAGCATTATTGAAGGCCACAGGAAATTGCATTCGGCTTGTTACCAAAAACAAAAAAGGGAAGAAACCACTGTGGTACTCTGCAGAAGTGGCCAAAATAGTGAAGAACAAAAAGATAGCATTCAATAATTATAAAAAAACTCAGAGTGAAGAAGATAGGCAAACCTATAAAATTAGGCAGAAAGAGGCAAAGCAATTATAAGAGCTTCCAAAGCACACGCAGAAGAGAAAATAGCTCAGTCAGTAAAAAAGGGGACAAAACATTTTTTAGATACATAAACGAGAAAAGAAAAGTAAAACAAGATTAGTTAGATTAAAACAAAGAAGGAAGGTATGTAGAAGAGGATAAAAGTCAGGGGTCAGTACTTGGACCCATTCTCTTTAATATTTTTATAGTGATATTGCAGAAGGTATTATTGGAAAAGTATGTCTTTTTGCTGATGACACAAAGATTTGCAACAGGGTTGACGTTCTGGAGGATCAGCCAAATGACAAATGATTTAGGTAAACTAAAAAAATGGTCGGAGCTGTGGCAATTGAGTTTTAATGTGCATAAGTGCAAGATAATGCACCTGGGACGTAAAAAACCAAAGGGCTGAATATAGAATATTTGATACAGTCCTAACCTCAACATCTGAGGAAAGGGATTTAGGGGTCATATTTCAGAGGATCTAAGGGTAAGTAGTCAATGTAATAGAGCAGCAGGAAATGCTATCAGAATGCTTGGTTGTGTAGGGAGAGGTATTAGCAGTAGGAAAGGGAAGTGCTCATGCCACTGTACAGAGCACTGGTGAGACCTCACTTGGAGTACTGTGTGCAGTACTGGAGACCGTATCTCCAGAAGGATATAGACATCTTAGAGAGAGTTCAGAGAAGGGCTACTAAAATGGTGTACGGCTTGAAGGAGAAAAGTTACCAGGAAAGGCTTAATGATCTTAACATGTACAGCTTGGAAAAAAAGACGAGACAGAGGAGATATGATAGAAACATTTAAATACGTAAAGGGAATCCACAAGGTAGAGGAAGGGAGTATATTTAAAAGGAAACAAAATAGAAAAACAAGAGACATAGTCTTAGATTAGAGGGGCAAAGGTTTAAAGTAACATCAGGAAGCATTATTTTACTGAGAGGGTGGTGGATACATGGAACAGTCTTCCAGTAGAAGTGGTAGAGGCCAAAACAGTAATTGAATTTAAGCAAGCATGGGATAGGCATAAGTCTATCCTAAACAAAAGATAAATCCAGGTAAAGTATCCATGTAATTGGGCAGACTAGATGGGCCGAAAGGTTCTTATCTGCCGACATTTATCTATGTTTCTATGTTTCTATCTGCGTGCACTGACGCCCATTAACAGATAAAAAAAAAACTTTTCAATATAGGACCACATGGTCCACCCCTCCACTCTTCCACTATACTACAGAGGGGTTACTGTATGATGATACTTGATGGCCTGGCATTAAAGGCACAATATCTGGGTGCACTGACGCCCATTAACAGATAAAAAAACACTTTTCAATATACGACCACATGGTTCACCCCTGCACTCTTCCACAATACCACGGAGGGGTTAGGCTAGGGTCAGATGAGCGCATTTTCTACGGACTGTGCGACTGTGCAGTACGGACGTACTTACTGACTGACGACAAGGTAGTGGCCACACAGTCGGTTTTTTTCACTGACATATATTTTGACTGATGTAGCAGGGAAAATAAATTACAATGAAAGAACATTCTGTCCGTCAAAAATGCTGGACGTATAAATGCAGTCCGTCTGACCTTGTTGCATCACTCACACACCAAAGCTATGCGGACGTTGTGACGTGGCGTACTCTGCACGTCCGTTCTATCAGTATTACGTTCTTGCCTAACTGCGTCCGTTTGCAGCGTCCGTCAGCCCCCGCACTTCTGTGCGGACGAACTTCGTGTTGTGGGCTCCATTTAACACAATTGTATGCTATCACGGACGTACTTATGTGCAGGCAACACGATGTTTAACACTGCGTTCGTCTGACCCAGCTTACTGTATGATGATACTTGCTGGCCTGGCAGCTTCACCAAAGGCAGAATATCTGGGTGCACTGACGCGCTTAACCAGATGCATACTCTTTTATATAGGACCGCAAGGTTCACCCCTGCACTCTTCCACAAAACACAAGGGGTTACTGTATGATGATACTTGCTGGCCTGGCATTAAAGGCACAATATCTGGGTGCGCTAACGCCCATTACTAGATCAAAAACTTTTCAATATATAATACCGCAAGGTCACCCCTGCATTCTTCCACAATACCACAGAGGGGTTACTGTATGATGATACTTGATGGCCTGGCATTAAAGGCACAATATCTGGGTGCACTGACGCCCATTACCAGATCAAAAAATTTTCAATATAGGACCACAAAGTCCACCCCTGCACTCTTTCACCATACCACAGAGGGGTTACTGTATTATGATGGCACTTGCAGGCCTGGCACCAAAAGCACAATATCTGGGTGCACTGACACCTTGACCAGAATCATATCTTTTCAATATAGGACCACATGGTCCACCCCTGCACTCTTCCACAATACCACAGAGGGGTTACTGTATGATGATACTTGATGGCCTGGCATTAAAGGCACAATATCTGGGTGCACTGTCGCCCATTACCAGATCAAAAAAATTTCAATATAGGACCACATGGTCCACCCCTGCACTCGTCCACAATACTAAGAGAGGGGGTTACTGTATGATGATCTTGATGGCCTGGCATTAAGGCACAATATCTGGGTGCACTGACGCCCATTAACAGATAAAAAAAACACTTTCCATATAGGACCACATGGTCCACCCCTGCACTCTTCCACAATACCACAGAGGGGTTACTGTATGATAGTACTTGCATGCCTTGCACTAAAGGCACAATATCTGGGTGCACTGCCATTGACACCTTTATCAGATTCATATCCTCAGAGGGGTTACGGTGTGACGGCACTGTTGCCGACGCTAAAAGCCCAATTTTAAAGCACCTATTGTTACTTTCATCCAAAGCCTGCATAAATTTCACAATAATTTAGCCAAAAAAACACTAAACTTTTTATGCGCGTCCTAAAATGTCTTTTCATACAGGCTGCCGCCCAAAGCAGTTGTTTATGGATAGATTAAAGGAAAAGCATTTACCGTCTTATGAAACGTCATTTTTTGTTTTTAAATGTTTCTATACATCCTAGAAATCCGCCACTTCACGGGCAGGTTATGGGGACCTCCTAGGCACAATATTTGAAGGAATTTTTCATATTTATTTTTAACCCTTATTTCTTTTAAAACTCACTGTCCCTTTAAAAACGTTTTTTTTAAAAAACTTTTTGTCCTTGTTTCCTGTCCCCCAGGGCACTACCCGGACCCCCATACACCTTTTATGGCAAATATGTAGCATATATGCCCTCTTGGAGGGCACTCTAAAATACAGAATTTTCAGCCCCATTGACTTGCATGGGGGTTCGGGTTCAGGTTCGGTCCCAAACAAATGGGAAGTTCGGTTCGGGCTCGAACCGAACTCGGGGAGTGTTCGGCTCATCTCTACTCTGTAGTATTGTGGAAGACCATGTGGTACTATATTGAAAAGGTTTTTTTTTTATCTGTTAATGGGCATCAGTGCACCCAGATATTGTGCCTTTAATGCCAGGCCATCAGGTATCATCATACAGTAACCCCTCTGTGGTATGGTGGAAGAGTGCAGGGGTGGACCATGTGGTCCTATATTGAAAAGTTTTTGATCTGGTAATGGGCGTCAGTGCACCCAGATATTCTGCCTTTGGTGCCAGGCCATCAAGTATCATCATACAGTAAGGCTGGGGTCAGACAAACGCAGTGTTAATGTCCATTAAGTACATCGGCATAGAAGTACGGGGGCTGACGGACGCTGCAAACGGACTCAGGTTAGGCAAGAACGTAATACTGCTAGAACGGACGTGCAGAGTGCGCCACGTCCACAACGTCCACATAGCTTTGTGTGTGAGTGATGCAACAAGGTCAGACGGACTGCATTTATACGTCCAGCATTTTTGACGGACAGAATGTTCTTTCATTGTAATTTATTTTCCCTGCTACATCAGTCAAAAAATACGTCAGTGAAAAAAACCGACTGTGTGTGGCCACTACCTTGTCGTCAGTAAGTACATCCGTACTGCATGGACGCACAGTTCGTAGAAAATGCGCTCATCTGACCCTAGCCTAACCCCTCTGTGGTATTGTGGAAGAGTGCAGGGGTGGACCATGTGGTCCTATATTGAAAAGTGTTTTTTTTTTATCTGTTAATGGGCGTCAGTGCTCCCAGATATTGTGCCTTTAATGCCAGGCCAGCAAGTATCATCATACAGTAACCCCCTGTGGTATTGTGGAAGAGTGCAGGGTTGGACCCTGCGGTTCAAAAAATTAAAATGATAAAAATCTGCCACAGGCGTCAGTGCAGCCAAATATTGTGCCTTTCATGGCAGCAAGTGCCTTCACACCGTAACCCTTTTGTGGTATTGTGGAAGAGTTCAGTGCTGGAGGTTTTGTGAATGCAGAAGAGGACATCCCCTATCTATTCCATTACTTCAGCATCAGGGGATTGATAGCTGCTGATCCAGGACTGATTCATTTTTTTAAATGTCAGTCGGTCTACAGAGTCGGTGGACAGACGCACTCTTTTGTCTGTGACAAAACCTCCAGCGGCACTGAACGTCCTTTCGGAAAGCACGCTAGATGAAGGGCAACCTAGTAGCTGCATAGCATATTGGCTAAGTTCTGGCCAGTGATCCAATCTCAACACCCAGTAAGCCAGTGGATCATCTGCTGGAAAGGTATCCAGGTCTGTCCTTGCCCCTAGGTAGTCCTGCACCATATGGTGAAGACGCTGGCAATGGGTGCCTACATTTGACGTCCTTGGGCGTCGTGGACTAAAAAAATTTAAAAAAGCATCAGTCAAGCGGCCCTGGCCTTCACCGCTATTCCTCTGATCACCTGCAGCTTCAGAAACATGTGTGTCAGCACTTGGTAATCTACCAGTGCCTGGAAAGGTGTTACACAAGTGTCGCTTTAGAGCATCCTCAAGTTTTGTCATCCTGTGCTCCCTCTGCGCGGGCAGGATGAGCTCTGTAACTTTCCCCTTGTATCGTGGATCAAGAAGGGTTGCCAACCAGTAATAATCCCTCTCCTTGAAAGCACGAATCCTGTGGTCCTTTAGCAGACTTTGCATCATTTAGGAGCCCATAGAGCGTAGGTTGGAGGTGGCATTAGCTGCCGAGTCTTCCTGGTCAATGAGGATGACCGTATTGTGCACTTCCTCCTCCCAGCCATGCACAAGCCCTTCTGTTTCTGGGCACACAAAACCCTCTTTTGAGGAATCCCCACCTTCAATGCCCCCACTACTTAAATAGTCCTCCTCCTCCTCATCCTCCTCCTTTCTGATCTGAGTAGGACCCGCTGGAATGCTGTCTGTGGAAAGACTGGTGCCTTGAGAGCAAGGGAAGGCCTACTCTTCCTCCCGCTGCTCTGCCTCTAGAGCCACATCTATAATTCCCTGCAGAGTGTGCTCCAGCAGGAACACTAAAGGAATTGTGTCACTGATGCATGCACTGTCCCTGCTCACCATCCTCGTTGCCTCCTCAAATGGTGACAGTACAGTGCATGCATCCTTGGTCATCAGCCACTGCGGGGTGGGGAAACCAAGTTGACCTGAACCTGCCCTTGTGCCATATTCACACAGGTACTCGTTGATGGCCCTCTTGCTAATGTCGAGTTCCACCTGGTGGGCATGTCACAGATCAGACGGTTTGTGGGAAGGTGGAATTCTCTTTGAATTTCTGCCAGGCGAACACTTCCTGGGAATGACCGTCTGAAGTGGCTGCAGACCTTTCTGGCCTGGATGAGAAGCTCTGGCAGCCCTGGGTACATGGTTAGGAAACGCTGTACCACCAGATTTAGGACGTGTGCTAAGCATGGTACATGCGTCAATTTACCCTTGCGTAGGGCAGAGAGAAGGTTGCTGCCATTATTGCAGACGATCATTCCCAGCTCAAGCTGGTGTGGTGTTAACCATCTCTGCACCTGCCCCTGCAGAGCTGACAAAATTTCTGACCCAGTGTGGCTCCTGTCCCCTAAACAAACCGGCTCAAGCACAGTATGGCATCTTTTTGCTTGAGCCATTGTGTAGACCCTGTCAGGTGTCGGTTTAACTGCCACTTTGCCAGAGACAGATAAGGAGGAGGAGGAGGAGGAGCAGGAAGAGGTGGTGGTGGTGGAGCAGACAGATCTCATACAAGCAGCTTTCTGGAGGCGTGGTGGATTAACAAGCTCCAGCACAGAGCCCCATCTTGGATCCCTCCCAGCTGCAATCAGAGTTACCCAGTGTGCCGTGAAGTAAATGTAATGACCCTGTCCATGCTTGCTGGACCACGTGTCTAAAGTCACATGCACCTTGCTGCTGATTGCCTTTCCCAATGACTGGATAACATTGTCTTCCACGTGCTGGTATATTGCTGGAATGGCCTTGCGTGAAAAGTAATGGCGTTTTGGAACCTGCCACTGTGGTACAGCACATTCAGCAAATTCACGGAAGGGAGCAGAGTCCACCAGCTGGAAAGGCAGCAGCTGCAATGCAAGTAATTTTTCTAAGCTGGCATTTAAACGCTGTGCTTGGGGATGGTTGGGACTATATTTTTTCTTACGCTGCAGCAGCTGCGGCAAAGTAATCTGACTGCGTAAATCTTCAGCTACTGGGATGATGTCACATTGTGAGGAAGGACCTGCTGGTACATCCATTACTGTAGCATCATCCCTGTCGGTGGAGGTTGTAGACAATGACATGGCAGGACATACAGTGTGGGTAGAGACAGATGAGGAGGAGGAGGACCTACGCAAAGTTTTGCAGCAACGGGATGTGTGGCACTGTTCATATGTCACCTCAAGCACGTGGTACCCAAGTGTCCGGTGTTTATCCCACGCTTCAGCTTCATCTGACATAGATTACAAATAGCAACGGTGGGGTCTGCTGCACATTTCTTAAAGAACTCCCAGACAGCAGAGTTCCTGCATGTGTTCTTTGAGACAACAGCGCTCTGCACCGGAGCAGCTCTGACATGTGAGGGCTTGGACTGGCTAGTGCTACGGTTGGTCACAGAGGATGTTATGCCTCGTGTTTGCTGTGCCTCCTCCTCCTCCTCCTCCCCCTCCTCCTCACTTGATTCCTCAGTTCGATCTGGCACCCAGGTGGAGTCAGTGACCTCATCATCAATGTCATCTTAACCCCCTATCTCCTCGTCACTGGAGCCAACTTGGCAGTATGCTGCAGCTGCTGGGGCAACATGAGTGCCAGTTATTTGTGTGTCATCACTGGCACCCCCTTCCTCTAGGTTGATTATACTCCCTTGCTCAACCTCAGAGATTGAATCAGAGCACTGTACTTGTTGCCTATCCTCAAGCAGCATGTCACTCTCATTGTAGTCAAGCAATTCAGCTGACTCCTCCGTGTGTGATAGCGAGGCTACGGCAGGAGTAGCTGTGGACACGGAGGCTGCATTAGATGCTTTGGCAGCTGAGGTGGACTGTAAAGCAGTAGAATCCTGGCTGGCAGAGGACTCGGGGGATGAGGATGGCCCCTGCAGAGGATGCACCACGTCCATCACGACCAGAGACACAGCCTCCTGACACAGGGGCTGCTTGCCCTCTTATCTGTGTCTGGTAGCGTCTGCCTGTCCTTTTTGTTCTTTCAGACATGGTGAGTGATTTATAGATTAATATATACAGAACTCTGATTCAACTCTGGTATAAAGATTTAAAGAACTCTGGTATAACTCAGTGAGACACACTGATAGCTGGCAGCCAGTGACAAGAGACAGATCACCTCAATTCACAAATGTTTTAAAGAAATTAGTGAGCCCCAGAAAAAATTGCTGGCTGTGTGACGAGACACAGATCACCTTAATTCACTAATGTTTTAAAGAAATTAGTGAGCCCAAAAAGATTTGCTGGCACAGTGACAAGACCCAGAAGATCACCTCAATTCACAAATGTTTTAAAGTTGTAAACCCCCAAAAAAATTGCTGGCACAGTGACAAGACACACATCACATAAATTCCCTGATATTTGGTAGAAATGAGACCCAAAAAGACTTGATGGCACAGTGAGAAGACCCAGAAGATCACCTTAATTCACAAATGTTTTAAAGAAAGTTGTAAACCCCAAAAAAACTTGCTGGCACAGTGACAAGACACACATCACCTAAATTCCCTGATATTTGGTAGAAATGAGACCAGAAAAATTTGAAAAATTAGAAAATTTGACCAATCAGGACTCTGAGCGGTGATTGGCATAGTGTTTAACCAGTCTTGCACCAGACCTGTGGTCAGGTGCAAGGCTGTAGCCAATTAGGAGCTTCAGGACAGTGGGAAAATGCATTGTGGTCCATTGTGGTCGAACATGCGGCAAACACCTGGAAATGTTCGGTGTTCGCGATCTACTCGAACAGGCTAAGTTTGGGTCGAATCCTGAACCGTCTGAACCCGAACAGCTCATCCCTACTATTGATGTCAGACGCCAAGTGGATGGGAGTATTCAATTGACCCTCGATACAACAACTAGGTCGCATGTATTTAAGGAGTGGAAGGCAGTTGGGTCTCATCTCTTGAAAAAGCCGCAGTTGCTTAGGCGGTGAAACATGTTGAGAAGTACAGTTGTGTTCAAAATTATTCAACCCCCACTGAAATTGAGTGTTTTTGCCAGTTTGACATTGATTTTGATCATTCAGTCATCTTGCTTACAATTAAATCAAAGAGGCACGTGTAGGTCAGACAAATATAACATAACATGTATAATGAAATAACCACAAATGTCTTTTCTGTGCTCACATCATTATCACTTTTATTCAACCCCAAGTGACATTCAATCTTAGTACTTAGTACAACATCCTTTTACAGTTATAACAGCTTTTAAACGTGAAGCATAGCTTGACACAAGTGTCTTGCAGCGATCTACGGGTATCTTCGCCCATTCGTCATGGGCAAAAACCTCCAGTTCAGTCACATTCTTAGGCTTGCGCACTGCAACTGCTTTCTTTAAGTCCCACCAGAGGTTCTCAATCGGATTTAAGTCAGGTGACTGCGATGGCCACTCCAAAATGTTCCAGCCTTTAATCTGCAACCATGCTCTAGTGGACTTGGAGGTATGCTTGGGATCATTGTCCTGTTGAAAGGTCCAACGTCTCCCAAGCCTCAGGTTTGTGACGGACTGCATCACATTGTCATCCAATATCTCCTGGTACTGAAGAGAATTCATGGTACCTTGCACACGCTGAAGCTTCCCTGTACCTGCAGAAGCAAAACAGCCCCAAAGCATGATTGACCCCCCGCCATGCTTCACAGTAGGCAAGGTGTTCTTTTCTTCATAGACCTTGTTCTTCCTCCTCCAAGCATAGCGTTGATCCATGGGCCCAAACAGTTCTAATTTTGTTTCATCAGTCCACAGAACACTATCCCAAAACTTCTGTGGTTTGTCCACATGACTTTTGGCATACTGCAGTCGACTTCTTCTTATTCTTTGGAGACAGCAAGGGGGTGCGCCTGGGAGTTCTGGCATGGAGGCCTTCATTACGCAGTGTGCGCCGTATTGTCTGAGCTGAAACTTCAGTACCCACATCTGACAAATCTTTTCTCAGTTCCTCAGCAGTCACACGGGACTTTTCTCCACTCTACGCTTCACGTAGCGCACAGCAGTCGAAGTCAGCATCTTCTTTCTGCCACGACCAGGTAGCGTTTCAACAGTGCCCTTTGCCTTGAATTTGCGAATGATGCTTCCTATGGTCTCTCTTGGTATGTTTAACATCTTTGCAATCTTCTTATAGCCATTGCCCTTCCTGTGAAGAGTAATCACCTCTTCTCTTGTCTTCCTGGACCATTCTCTTGACTTCACCATGTTTGTAACCACACCAGTAAATGTCTAGAAGGAGCTGAGTATCACAGTCATTTTAAAGCTGCCTAATTGGTGCTTATTATGCTTTATTGCTGCTCCGTGACATCCACAGATGTTTTCAATACCTGATTGAAAACACTTGAATGAACCTCTGTTCTTCAGAGTGGTAGTCTTTAAGGGGTTGAATAATTGTGTCAATGAAGAATTCACAAAAGAAACATTTACTACTGTATTACAAAACCAATTGATGTCATTTTAGTTGCATATGGTTCTTTAAAAAGTCCTTGTAGGATTTCATTCTGAATACAATTACAAATGTACACTAAATTCCCTAAAACCGTTTACAGCATTGGGGGTTGAATAATTTTGAACACAACTGTAAGGCATTTTAACAGTTGTATGTATTATGGTTCACTAACCGTGTATTACTGTCCCTTGCCCTTATCAATGAGGGCACAGCGGTCACTGTGCAACCTATGGTTATTGTGGAATTTTGCATGGTCTGCTCGATCTAACAGGATTGCTTGTGATTCACAATTTTAGATCTGGTTAACTATTGTCACAGCTGATCCATTCAAGGAGAAGTAAGATAGCTTTACAGCTTAATGATCGCTTTGGTTATGGTTACCCACCCTTATTACTGCTTTTTCCCCTATTAATGAGGGCGTAGATTCTATTGTGTAACCTTTGGTAATTGTGGGAACCAGCACCGTTCAATTGAATCTTCAATATTAAGTGTGTGAAACAAAGATCTTGAAATTATTATTTTACGTTGAGCCCATTGGAGCATTGCATTACCCTGCTTCACATTGTATATAGGACAATTTATTTGCCATTTTTTGAATAATTGGTATTGCACCACGTATGAGAAGCATCTGGCAATCTATTTACGGTTGGGTCAATTATCCCTAATTGGGTGATATGTATACTTTCATTTTTCAAATAATATGTTTTTGAACGGTCGGTTGTCCTGTTCAATGTACACCAAATAAAAGGATGATTAGGTAGCTGGTGACTACCAATTGTTGTTTTTCACACATGGATATATATTGCCCCCAGCAGCTCACATATGGATATATTGCCCCTGCAGCTCACACATGGATATATATTGCCCCAGTAGCTCACACATTGACATATATTGCCCCAGCTCACACATGGATATATAGTGCCCCAGCTCACACATGGATATATAGTGTCCCAGCTCACACATGGATATATAGTGCCCCAGCTCACACATGGATGTATAGTGCCCAGCTCACACGGATGTATATTGCCCAGCTCACACACGATGTATAATGCCCAGCTCACACATGGATGTATAATGCCCAGCTCACACATGGATGTATAATGCCCAGCTCACACATGGATGTATAGTGCCCTGCTCACACATGGATGTATAATGCCCGGCTCACACATGGATTTATAGTGCCCAGCTCACACAAGGATGTAGAGTGCCCAGCTCACACATGGGTGTATAATGCCCAGCTCACACATGGGTGTATAGTGCCCAGCTCACACATAGATGTATAGTGCCCAGCTTACACATGGATGTATAGTGCCCACTCAGCTCACACATGGATATATACTGACCTCAGCAGCGGTTTTGTAAGGGACCACGGCGGCGCACTAACAAACCGCCTCATCGGCGGCACTCCAGCGTGCCTCCCTGGGCCCACGTGCACCCTGCATTGACGCCACCCCCCCCCCACGTGATGCACGCGTTTCATGTGAGGGGGCGGCATCAATGCAGGGTGCACGTGGGGCCCAGGAAGGCATGCTGGAGCGCCGCCACCGTGGTCCCTTACAAAACTGGGCCCCTACTGACCCACGGGCCCTCGGGCAGCGCCTGAGTGCCTGATGGGTCAGTCCGCCCCTGTTCTTTACACCCCACAATGTCATATTAACTGTCATTGGACAGGTCAGAGTCTGGCCTTTCTAATGATACAAAAATGATCATGTAAAATGTAAAAGAAAAAAAAAACATAAACATAGACAACATTTATTTATTTATTAATATTTTTTGTTCCAAGGCAATGGCATTGTCCATTTGTCACGTATAAGATGAGCAATACCACTGCCGTTACTCAACTTCTCATTTCCCATACCTAGAGCAAGGTCAGTGTTTTATGCATAGCCATTTTATTTATAAAACACAGTGCGCCACAATACAAGTGAAAAATGTGTTTTTTTCAGTTTTAGTTAAAATCACATATTTTCTCAGAAAAATACAATAACAGGTTCCCATTTCTAATTTTGTTTAACAAGAGTGCCCCATATAATATACAACCGCAAGGTTTGGATGATAAAATTTGAAAAGAAAAAAAAACATTTTACATGCTGTAAATGTTTGAAATCTGACTGTAAATTCAACTTTTTAAAAAAAAATTGACAGAAGATGACATATACATATAATAATGATATATTATGAATCTGCGAGGCTGCTGCAAATAAGGATATGTAATTCATCTGGGTCCTACAATGAAACATGACAAATCTCATTTAAACATGATGAGCACAAAACGGTCAAAATGAGCTCAGCACAAAGGGTGAAATTACTCACCAGTGAAGAGGTTACAACATAGGGCGTGCTTTTAACCCTTTCACTGCTGAGCCAGTTCACGCCTGTGTGCTGAGCTAATTTTTACCGCTTTTGCTAATCATGTTTAAACGGGATTTGAAGCCACGTTTTATTATATGACCCAGACAACTTATATATCGTTCTTTCCGGCAGACTCCGCTTAAAAGGGGAGACTCTCTGGGGGCGGGTCGTATCAAAATTACATCATTGTGCATGGTGTGATGACTTCATTTACGCGGGGAGGCCCATAAATTTGACGTCTGACTTCCAGGAAGTCAGAACGCCACGGGACTCCGGAGAGAGAGATAAGTATCTCTCACTGGGCTCCCACAAGTGGAGGACGTGCAGGGAACGTCCCCTGCATATAGCAGGAGTCAATGAGAACGTTCCCCGCACGTCCTCCGCAGCGAAGGGGTTAAGACCTAGTTGCAGAGTGAAATAAAAATTTTATACAAATATTGTTATTTTAAGACAGTTAAACCATAAAAATAATTTACGCTTGCTCATTTTAATTTTTTTACATGCATTTTCTTTTACATGGAAAAATAGTATGATATCTACATGGGACACAAAAACAGAAAAATCATAGCGTTACACTGTTATTGTAACGTAATGTAATGTTATTGTAATGTAACGGTATTGCATTCATATGCCCCTGCTAGAATCTCACTTACAGGGTTGAGAAGTAAATAGCGCATGTAACATTACCCCTCCTTTGGGTACTTTCAGAAGGCCTTGGATACCGCCGTGTGCAAGTGCTCCACTGCATAGCTCCGTGCGTCACCACCTCCACATCTGGGAGTTCAGGGCTCCAACAGAGGAAAGGAATGAGACTGGGATCGAGGGAAAATTGAAATGTGAATTTATTCCAGGGATTAAAAATCCGACACGTTTCGTTAACGTGTAGCTAATTTAATCAGGGATAAAATAGACACACAACCTCCCTCCCTTTATAGTCCCCATCCTTTGAATCCGTCAAGTCCGAGCCAATCGCTGTTTCCTGCCATCTTTCTTCTCCACATGGTGTCTCTCAGTCGTTTTCCCAGCGTACTTCCGGTTTTCGATCACACATGTATAAAAAGGGGAATAAATTTACATCCGTGATGAGAATTTATCTACCCCTTTTTATACATCCGCAATGAGAATTTATCTCTAAATCAGTGTCAGAGTGGCATATGTTGTAAAACGGACTTTAACATCTACTCTCACCTTACAGTCCTCTCCTCCTGTTTCCAACCCCAACCCTCCTAGATTGTGAGTTCCTACGTGAATAGGGCCCTCATCTCCTCCTGTACTGTTTGTCAAATGTTGTTCAATGTATTGTAACCCTGTCTATACTGTGCTTATTGTACAGCGCTGCGGAATATGCTGGCGCTTTATAAATAAAGAATAATAATAATAATACTCTGCTGTATTCCAAGGGTACCAAGATGGTGCCGGACCGGAAGGAGGTCATCGGAAAGTGCCGCGAGATTGAGATCCGAGTGTACCAAGATGGTACCGGACCAGAAGGAGGTAATTGGAAAGTGTCGTTTGATCGAAAACCTGAAGTACGCCAGGAAAGTGACTTCCTTTCAGGGGGCCCAGCAAGTGTGATGATGTCATCACAGTGCTTGATGACGTCATCGCCAGGCGCCCCCGGCACCTGCAGTAAAAAATGAGGAAGGGGAGGGTGGCTCCTTTGGAGCCCTCTATCTCCCCAACTGTTAAAGATACAAAAAAAATGGTACCATTGGAAAGGGGAGAGCCTTCCCTCTTCAGCGGCGGCTCCCATTAACCCTTTTGGTGCCGGATCACGATTCAAACCCAGAAGTGGCTGACATTTTGGATGTCAGCCAAACTTCTGGGTCAGCCCCCACTACTGATATCCTCACCATATGTGTGAGGACGTCAGTGGGCCAGTAATCTAATCTCAGGAATTTTTTTTTTAACTATTTAGCTGGGGTCGTTTTTGGCGGTTGTAGATTTTGGGGATTAAATTTTGAAAAAGTGTGCTTTTTTCCATGTTTTCATCATATTTCATATTTTTTTTATAGTAAATTATACTATAGACAAAGTGCAAACAAAAATAAACCAGTCGACAATCATAAAGACTGAGGACTTATTGTCCGAGAAGTGGCAGGAAAGTGAATACAACTTTAATATTTCAAAAAGTCACTCTCAGATACTGATATAAAACCACAATTATACAAGGACAAATATGAGGGTACAGAGAGATAATAAATAGCAGCTAGAGAGATGCAAGATTATCTCAAGATCCAAGGGGATATTGACATAATGTGACCATAATAGGTAAAAGATTCCCTACCAATGTGCTCAATAATCAGACCAACAATGGGTCTAATAATAAACCACCACCATGGACTAGCCCTAATGCTTTAGATTTCTGCTCTCTCCCTCATATATGCACAATCAGACATACATAGTTAAAACCAACAAAATGCACGATCCGCTCAACATATGTTTCACCGATGTAACCTGTAAAGAATGTTTTAATCTCAAACTCATGTAGATTTCGTGAATCAGTGATTTTTTTTAGAAGTGCTGGATATATATTTACAGGCGACACAATGTCCACATTGGTATGTACTTCAAAGATGTTTAGATAGCCATGTAGATTGAGGTTTCAATTCGGTCATGTGACTATTCATTCATTGCACTGGCTCATTCCTGCAATAGGCGGTCAATGCAGTAGGCCTGTGTGTGTGTCAATCTCAATGAGCTATTGATGTCTCTCTAGCACTGATTGGCCAAAGGCTTGATGCATACCCTTTATATATGAGGGAGGAGAATTTTTGAAACTAGCGAAGTTTTTTCCATTCTATTGCTGCAGATGAAGCCGAGGTTACATTGGCGAAACATATGTCGATTTCAAAATATATGCTCAAAATAATTGAGAAAACAAATGCTTTTTTAATCTCTTAACCGCTGGGGCGTGCTATGCCATCTCCCTGCAGCCAATGATGTGCGCGTCGGCTAGCTTATCAGGGCAGAGTTGTCGCCTGAGAGGCATAAGTGCACAACCTGCCTCCTTTCAGACCCACCCGCCAGGACACAACCTGCTGTTAAAGGGATAATGAAAGTGTGTTCAATGATAGAATACAATTATTCTCATCCTTTTTAAATGGAACTGCCATATAATGTAACACATCAAAGCAGTAACAAGAAACAATTGACCGTTATAAGATAATGATCAATGTTGTATACTTCATTTTTTTTCTCTCTACATTGTTCTGCTCAAATGAATCACACATGCGTAGACAATATTATATATTTTTAACGCTTATCTCTGGTTACCTTTCTTCTTTCTTCTATTTTTTACATAATCACAGATCCTTTTATCAATTACTGTTTATTAGCATCCACTGTGTTTTATATATTTAGCATCCAAGGGTAGGCAGGTTTCTCTCCTGAATATTTGCTAATACAAATGATACTCATATCAGTTGCCCGAGGTCTGTGTTAAATCCACTGAAGCAGTTTTCCACTGATTTAACAAAATAGCCTAGAGACAGAGTTTGTCTCCTGTTCACTATATAGACAATATTCTCTGTTTTCCATTTAACCCCTATTCTTCCAAAAATATCATACCTGCCTACTTTAATTTTGCACTGCAATGCAACTACAAACACCGCAAAGAAAAACTCAAAACATTTCACAGACCTTTCACTTTACTCTTGGTTTGGTTTCCACTGTTTGTAAAACACACATTTTGTGAAACCTCTCTCTACCACGTGCTTTTGTTTGAAAAAGTTTTAACCAGTTTTCTTCAAACATTGAATTTATAATTACCACTTAAATAAGCTATTGTACTGTTGCACAATAATTGATTTTTATGTAAATGTTTATCCATTAAAATATGGATGAGAATTTGGCCACTGGATGGAGTCACAATCTAGCACAACTTCAAATTGGATTTTAATTATTAGCATTCAAGCAGAAATGGTCAGTAGCTAATTTAATTATAATAAATAGTAATGGTGGTGCATGTATTTGTATGTAACCTGCAACATATGGTATATATTATCTATTAAGACGTTATTAGGATTCAGGCATTACAGGTCATACACTTGTTTTTAAACATTTACTATTATTATTATTTCCTTTTTTTCTAATTTTTCTAATTTTTGTTTTGCTGTGGCCACGGTGTTCCATAATGAGATATTGGCTTTTTATCTGTTACAATAAAGGTTATATTTTATTATTTATTTATTTATAAAATATTTTACCAGGAAGAATACATTGAGATTTCTCTTGTTTTCAAGTATGTCTTGGGTTCAAGAACACTGAATTGTTGCAGTTGTTACAGAAATACAAAGTAATAAAATGCAAGATTTTAAAAACACACAAATATACAGATTAACATAGTGAATATATTTCCTACATATTTATTTTCTATGTTACATGTTTACAGGTGCATTCTGTATCGAGGTATGTTAATAGAGATCTCTTGAGTGACTTTAGACTGGGGGAAGATTTGATGGCATCTGGGAGGCTATTCCGTAATCGCATTGCTCTGTAGGAAAAGACGAACCACTTTCTTTTTATATTGTGGTATTGCAAGTAAGGTGCTGGTCCTGGATCGGAGGTTATAGGATGAGGGAACTGCTGGGGGAAGGGTGGTAGTTCAGGTTCAGGTAGGGTGGTGGTTTCCCAGAAAAGCTCTTAAACACCAGGTTGGAAAGGATTCCAGTGACGGCCAGTTTTGCTCTTTTAAGATGTCACAATGGT
>RXON01004696.1:0-39617 GCA_009667805.1 Leptobrachium leishanense | reverse complement strand
TATTTATTTTTTATTCAGGCAGGAGGACAAATCCTTTATTTTCCCCAGGGGGTAAATAATGTAAATTTGTTGTTTTTTGTTTTTGTTTTATTTTTCTGAGTGGGAAGGCAGATTAAATCTGTTTTCTTCTGTATTATTTTATTCCAGGAAGAAGGGGGCAAATAAAGAAGATCTTTTTTGTTTTGTTTTTTTCCGGGGGGGGGAGTTTTTCTTTTTTTTTTCAGGTCAGAGGGCAAATTAAATCTGCCCTGTGACATAATAGGAGATGGCCTGATCTGACAGACGGCCGCCATCGTGAAGTCCCCACCGTGCCTAGTTCGCAGCCTAGGTAACATGGCCTGTGTTCCCCAGTCAGCCTCGCCAGGCAGCCACAATTTAAGACCTTCAATCCATTTCCAAGCGAGTGACGGGGATTTGAGTATGTACACTGAAGCCCGGTAGGCAAGCTAGGCAGGCGTGCCCATCTAAGCTGCCTAATTAGAGAGCCACCTCTTGCTGGCAGCAAGTCCCCTGAGAGGCCGACAATACCAGAAGGCCTGCTCTCGAACAGCCGAATGTCCATTAAGGTCAGTAGCCTACTGGGCAAATGCCTGGCATGGCCGATGATCTGTCCGGGCCTGGATATGATGCTTGTCATCTAAATGAGTCTAATATAATAAAAATAAAGCTGAGGTCAAAGACCAGTTTAAATTTTCAAGTTAACCTATAACTCTTTATTCAACCTTTTTTTAATCTTTTGATAAAGAATAGAAAGAATTTAATTATCTGTGTATTGAACCTGTCCAGGACCGTGTCCAAGAGAGTTTTGCAGGTCTCTGTATGAGGTATAATATGTCTTTACAATTTGTGTAAAACATCACCTAAAATATTTAAGAAATGTCCAAATATATCTTATTTTTGCAAACAAACCCAAAAATACTGATTCAGTTGTTATTTCTAGATGCCTCCACCGTACTTATTCTTCAAAGAATCCCATTCTTATGGTAAGGGCCACATTGTGAGTATGTCTGATTTTCCAAATGGTATATCATTGATTCCGTGTTCTGTGTTTGCTGTCAAATTAAATTAAAAATGGTGAACAAAAGGACAATTTATCGCATATAATTTATTTATATCTGCTGTCAATTGTATTCCTTAAACATGATATCTCAGTTACAGTATCACTTACTCTAATCAAAAAAAGTTGTGTTATGTCATCTCTTATCTCACTAGACAAACATATCCTAATGCTACTGATTTACCAACATTAATTTTGAATACTTTTCACTGTTATTATGAGTTGCCAGCACAATAGCAAAGTCCTTAAAAGCTGGCTACTTAACTCTTTCAATGCTGGCCAGTTTGTTTTATGTGTTCCGGGTTAACCCTTTCTGTGTTGGCTGACTATTTCTGTCACACACATATATACTCACACACACCATATACATAATGTGCTTTTTAAATAAAGGAACTTCTATTTGATAAAGTTTTAACAGATATGTATTTCTATGTTTTCATATATCTTGAGATTTTTGTATTTCTTTGAAGTTAAAGAACGTTTAAACAACAAGTATTGTTGATGCACAAGATGTGAAATATTTATAACTAGCATTCCTATTGGGTTAGATTGATCATAATTGATTGTTATGTTTATGCTTTTATGTGGAAGTATACAGGGTGTGGATTAATTGCAATATTTTTCTCTCTGTAGATCTACTGAGCTACTTTGGAAAAACCTATATTTTAAAATGGACGCAAAGTCTCAGTCGAGAATGTATTAATTAGAAATTTCTAGGGTATCTATGCAGAGAATAAAAACGAAAATACATAGGGTGATACCCCTTAAGCCAATTGTATATATAATACAAAAAATGGCCACTCACAAGCTGCCGTTGTTATACAGGCACATCACAGGTTCTTTTAAATTCCAGAAACTTGCATTGGCCTTAAAGAAAAATAAACACAATAGTGTAGATTGCCAACAGTTTTAAAATAGCAATTTTTAATTGCGCTTACATAAATAAAGACAAATGAGGCAAATCAACATCACCAATTCCTTAGTGTGTCAGATCATTAGTGGTACTGCTCAACGCGTTTCGTCTACCAGACTTCCTCAGGAGCATATAGAAGTCCATCTAATCACCCCCCTTATATACACATGAAATTAAAAGCAATGATGACATTCATAAAATGTAAAACGAAAAAAGTGCGAAAAAAACGCGGAAAAACCGCGAAAACGAAACCGAGTCCCAAAGTCCATCCGGTCTGATGACCTGGAAGTGTTCCTCCACCTGACCACCGCCGGATGGGCCCCAGTGTTTTACCAAACACTGCGGTATCTGCATGGCGGGGTCCTCATCCGGAACCAAAAGACCGTCCTATGTCCTGTGAGTATAGGAGTCCCCATGCCGGGCGGATGTCATCACTCCAGGGTACATCCGGTTCCCAGCATCCTGGCAATTCAAGGCTTCCGATTCGGCCGACGGTGAAGTGATGGGCATCCGGATTTTCACCACAATAGTTGATGATCATAATCAGTTTCCAGCGGATCGTACAATAAACGGAAAAAATGAAATAAAATAAACAGGATAGAAATAATGAGTGATACAGCAAAGATTATACAACAACCGGAACACTATTTTTGTAGAAAACATATAAGATCAATATCGCTGTTTAACCCTTTAGGTTCCAGTGTCTTTAACTTATGTATCCAATATGTTTCCCTCCTAGATAGTTTATTCTCCCTATTACCCCCCCTCCAGTCACTTTTAACTTCCTCTATCCCAAAACACTTTAATGATTTTTCTTGGTATTCAGGACATGTGTTACAATGGACTGGTAGGGAGTGAGTAAGTAAGTTCTTCCTGATATTATTTTGATGTTCCAACAATCTACATTTAAACTTCCGGACAGTCCGGCCCACATACTGGGAGCCGCATGAGCACTGAATTAAATAAACTACAAAGGGAGTGTTACATGTAATTTCACTCTTAATTGAAAATTGCTCTCCTGTAGAACTACTTCTGAAATTATTAACTATCGGTGGTAAATATCGACATGCTTTGCATGTCCCACACCGCTTAAATCCCTTAGTTCCCACATGGGGTTTACTAGGACCTTGAGGGATACTCGGTGCTAACGTCATATTAACCACTTCGCTGCTACGGACGCGCTGAGCGCGTCCAGGAAGTTCCCGCTGCTGTGCGGAGGACGCGCTCAGCGCGTCCGATCCTCCCGGCAGCGAAGCGGCGGTGTGAATGAGATCCCCGGCGGCAAACAGTGAGGGACCGACATCCGGGATGTCGGCCCTCACTGTGGGATCATGGGAGTCGCGGTGACGTCATCACGCCTGGCGTGATGACGTCACCTTCAACAGCCGCATAGACAGCCCTTAGGAGGAGGGGGGAGAGGTCCTTAGGACCTCTCTATCTCCTCATCCGTAAGGGCTGCAGTAATAAATGAGGCACCGATGGAAAGCCCAGAGCCTGAGCTTTCCAACGGTGTGCCTCATTATAATGTAAAACGTAAAAAAATGTAAAAAAAAAAACATAAAGTAAAAAACACTACACACAGGGTCTCTAAGGGCAGTAAAAAAAATCAAAACTGCCCAGATGCCCCCAAACCCCACATTTAATAAAAATACAATCCCCTTTTTATTATTTTATTTCACTTTTTATTGTTACAGCTATGTGATCACTGTAGTAACAATGATCACTTAGCTGTCACAATTATCACTGCCACCTCCAACATGGCCGCTGAGGATAGAAATATAACCCTAAAATGACCCCGTAACCTAGCGATTGACCCTCCAGCCAATCACGGGGAATGAATTTTTCAAATCTTGATAATTTTTTCATTTCTATCCTCAGTCTGCATGTGGATTGAGAGGTGTTAGTGTCGCAGAGGCTGTCTCCATAAAATAGGTGATAAATTCCTAATACACACATTATATATATATATATATATATACACACACACACATATATATACATATATACGCACACACACATATATATACACATATTTACGCACGCACACGCGCGCACGCGCGCAACACGCGATACACGCACACACGCGTACACGCACACACGCGCACGCACACACGCGCACGCACACACGCGCACGCACACACGCGTACACGCACACACGCGCACGCACACACGCGCACACGCACACACGCGCACGCACACACACGCACGCGCACACACGCGCACACACGCGCACACACGCGCACACACACACACACGCGCACGCTTATATATATATATATAGAATATATTATATACGCACACACACGTGCATATATATATATACACACATATATATATATATAGATACTATCAAACGGCGTAATTTTCTTTTGAAAATACATTTTCAGAAAGCAAATTATGGCTAAAAGGTTTCTAAGCGCTGAGGAAGCAGCTGACGTCCTTATGATGTCAGACTCTGATCTCAGCGCTGATGAATCTTTTGAAGATTCAGGCAGTGACTTTGTCCCTGGAGCATCATCAGATAGTGACGGTTCCAGTGACGAAGAACTACATGATGAGCCACGGCGTGGCCGCATGGAGTTACCAGGGTGCTCCCGTGGTAATGCAGGGACCGCACGGTCTGTAGTTGCACTACCTGATCCTGCACCGGCCCAAAGGCCTATTGCAGGGGTATCTGCAACACAGGCTGTGGCGATGCCTGAACCAGGATCTGACTGGACCTCCCCTAATATGGTCCAGCCAGTATTGCCACAATTTTCTGGCAATCCTGGTATACTAGTGGACACCACTAATTTTGAACCCATCAACTTTTTTCAGCTATTTATAGATGATGGGTTCTTGGAATTTATTGTTCAGCAGAGCAATCTGTATGCCGAACAATATTTTCAAGGTCTAGGGGCAGAATTGTTGCCAAGTGCGAGGGCGCGTAAATGGACCCCAACCAGTTTGCCAGAGATGAGGAAGTTCTGGGGCCTCACTCTGCAGATGGGGATTGTGCAAAAACCCAGCATAGCCTCATACTGGTCAAAAAAGAGTACCCAAACCACCCCTATCTTCCCTGCTACTATGAGCAGGGACAGATATTTATTGCTCCTGCGGTATTTGCATTATAATGATAATGCAAATGCTTTGCCCCGTGACCACCCAGATCACGACCGACTGTACAAGTTGCGGCCACTTCTTGACCATCTGATGGCAAGATTTGAAGAGTTATACACTCCAGGCCAAAACTTGTCAGTCGACGAGTCCTTGCTGCTTTATAAGGGACGTCTTGTTTTCAAGCAGTACATCCCTTCGAAGCGAGCTCGGTATGGGATAAAACTTTATAAGCTGTGCGAAAGCTCCAGTGGATACATGTATCGCTTTCGTGTGTACACTGGAAAGGACTCGCAGCTGGCCCCCCCTGACTGCCCCCCGCCCTCTCCACCACTGAAAAAATAGTGTGGGACCTCGCTTATCCACTATTCGGTAAAGGTTACTGTATTTATACAGATAACTTTTACACGGGTGTGCCGTTGTACAAATTTTTGTACAGCAATGGTACTGGAGCCTGTGGCACCATCCGTTCGAATAGGAAAGGCTTTCCAACAAAACAGTTTGGGAAGCAAAAGAGAGGAGAAACATCTGCCTTGCGCTGCGGTGAACTGCTGGCTGTGAAATACACAGACAAAAAGGATGTGCATTTACTTACAACGATACATAACGAATGCACATCTGCAGTTCACGTCAGATGGAGAGATTCCCCTATCATGAAACCCCTATGTGTACAGGATTATAATCGGTACATGGGAGGAGTGGACAAGTCTGACCAGATGCTTGTACCATATCTCGCTTCTCGCAAGGCATATGTATGGTACAAAAAGCTGGCAGTCCATCTGATACAGATGTCATGCTTAACGCATTCATCTTGTATCAGGCCACTCATGCCCGACGGATAACATTCCTAAAATTTCAGGAATCTGTTATCGAGTCCCTTCTCTGTCCAGAAGAGAATGCTCCCATTGTTGAAGAGGTGGAGGATGTAATTAGGTTGCGTGACCGCCACTTTCCTGGCTACATTCCTCCAACTGAAAAAAGAGTGACCCCATGTAAAAGGTGTCGGGTTTGCGCGCGCCAAGGGCGGCGTAAGGAAAGCCGCCTTCACTGCCCTGACTGCCCCTCCAAACCAGGTCTTTGTGTGCCCGATTGCTTCAAGATTTATCATACAGTGACACATTACTAGTGGCATACCGGGACCGAATTGTTTCTCGGCTGAGAACAAACAGATTTCAGGTTGAGGTATGCCACTGATTTTGTGCTTCTTGATAAATCTGGCTATAGCACCGTTAAGATCTTTGCAGATCTTGATGACATTCTGATGGACACAGTGCAGTGTAATCTGGACAGAGCTTGCCCGGATCATGCTGGCATTTATTCCTGGATAGTGCTATTCCTCTAAATTTTCCAAATAAAAAAACAAACCAAAACCATCCCCATTATTTTATAGCAGTGTTAATAAAAAAACTACCCACCACGTTTCACTACCCACTCCGGTTCAATACCCACCACGTTTCACTACCCACCTACAGTTCACTACCCACCCCCAGTTATAATGTAATTCACCCCACATACAATAAAATAGGTTGCCCCATCCCCAACAATCTGATGTCCTCCGTACGTCAGATGTAGAAAGAAGCCTCTGAAGACAGATTGAACTGCGGTGTTAATGGTGTGTCTTCAACTTCTTTGTCTCTGCCCTTTTCTTTGCCCCTTCCCTTCACCCACTTCCCTTACCTATCTTCTTTCATGAATGGTGTGTGATTCAGTGAGTGAAACAGATGTGAATGGGGGGGTGTTTCTATTCCACCCCCTCTAATCCTCATTATCTTTCTCTTTTCCCCTTCCGTGTTTCTGCACTTTTCCCTTCTTTGCCCCCTTAACGTCACTCACTCCACTTTTACTAGCTTCTTGCATGAAAGGTGTGTGATTCGGTGAGTGAAACAGATGTGAAAGATGTGTGAATGGTCAGTAACCTGGTTGGGGGGCCTTGACGTGGCGTTACTGCTCACATGGATGCCCCATGTGCCAATCCAACTGATTGAGTGAATGTAAAATGTGTGGCGGGCTTGTTGTGTGTTTGTGTAGCATTTTGAGTCACTATACAATTGTTGATAGACTACATAATTGTTGATCAAAATTCATGGGGAAAATTTTGTGGAATGTTTTTTTTTTTTTTTTTTAAGAAGGCATACCTGCATTTAAATGTCTCTAGCCCAACAGAAAATTAAAACAGACCACATAAAGTATATATTAGGAGAAACTAGACACCCAGATGAATCAAATGAGGGGTTAAATAAAATTCTATCATAAAAATAGAGGGCGCAACAGCATGTGGAATTTCCATTTATTTTTTTTTTGCGCACAAATCCAAATTCCACAAGTTGTTGCGGGCTCAATATTTATGATAGAATAATAAGTAACCCCACGTTTGATTCATCTGGAAGTCTACTTTGTCCGGATATATACTTTATTTGGCATATTTTAGATCCCTGTTGAGCTAGAGCCATTTAATTGCAGGTATGCCTCCTTTCAAAAACCGGCATAAAAAGCTTCTCTAAATTTATTTTGCGCATGGCGCAAATTAGCGCCTCGTGCTCCATCTAGGGGGACCCGGACCACTAAACCTGGGTCTCATTTTTATCACAAGGGTTGGGGCTTTGCGTTGAGCTAGAGAAAGGCCTAGTTTTCAAAGATTTTATCATGTCTGAAGTGATTGAAATATTTTTTTTTTTTTTTTGCGCACAAATCCAAATTCCACAAGTTGTTGCGGGCTCAATATTTATGATAGAATAATAAGTAACCCCACGTTTGATTCATCTGGAAGTCTACTTTGTCCGGATATATACTTTATTTGGCATATTTTAGATCCCTGTTGAGCTAGAGCCATTTAATTGCAGGTATGCCTCCTTTCAAAAACCGGCATAAAAAGCTTCTCTAAATTTATTTTGCGCATGGCGCAAATTAGCGCCTCGTGCTCCATCTAGGGGGACCCGGACCACTAAACCTGGGTCTCATTTTTATCACAAGGGTTGGGGCTTTGCGTTGAGCTAGAGAAAGGCCTAGTTTTCAAAGATTTTATCATGTCTGAAGTGATTGAAATAATTTTTTTTTTTTTTTTTGCGCACAAATCCAAATTCCACAAGTTGTTGCGGGCTCAATATTTATGATAGAATAATAAGTAACCCCACGTTTGATTCATCTGGAAGTCTACTTTGTCCGGATATATACTTTATTTGGCATATTTTAGATCCCTGTTGAGCTAGAGCCATTTAATTGCAGGTATGCCTCCTTTCAAAAACCGGCATAAAAAGCTTCTCTAAATTTATTTTGCGCATGGCGCAAATTAGCGCCTCGTGCTCCATCTAGGGGGACCCGGACCACTAAACCTGGGTCTCATTTTTATCACAAGGGTTGGGGCTTTGCGTTGAGCTAGAGAAAGGCCTAGTTTTCAAAGATTTTATCATGTCTGAAGTGATTGAAATAATTTTTTTTTTTTTTTTGCGCACAAATCCAAATTCCACAAGTTGTTGCGGGCTCAATATTTATGATAGAATAATAAGTAACCCCACGTTTGATTCATCTGGAAGTCTACTTTGTCCGGATATATACTTTATTTGGCATATTTTAGATCCCTGTTGAGCTAGAGCCATTTAATTGCAGGTATGCCTCCTTTCAAAAACCGGCATAAAAAGCTTCTCTAAATTATTTTGCGCATGGCGCAAATTAGCGCCTCGTGCTCCATCTAGGGGGACCCGGACCACTAAACCTGGGTCTCATTTTTATCACAAGGGTTGGGGCTTTGCGTTGAGCTAGAGAAAGGCCTAGTTTTCAAAGATTTTATCATGTCTGAAGTTATTGAAATAATTTTTTTTTTTTTTTTGCGCACAAATCCAAATTCCACAAGTTGTTGCGGGCTCAATATTTATGATAGAATAATAAGTAACCCCACGTTTGATTCACCTGGAAGTCTACTTTGTCCGGATATATACTTTATTTGGCATATTTTAGATCCCTGTTGAGCTAGAGCCATTTAATTGCAGGTATGCCTCCTTTCAAAAACCGGCATAAAAAGCTTCTCTAAATTTATTTTGCGCATGGCGCAAATTAGCACCTCCAACGCTGCCTAAACTTGATCTGTGCAATCAAATTGGATCTATTATTTTATAGGAGGGATATATTTATATAGTTAAGCAAAACAAAAATATTTTACCCCAAAAATTAATATGAAATTATGCAATATAAATCTTGACCTATTATGATTTTTTTTTTTACATTAAATATGATGTTTTTTGAATAAAGTTATGAATAACAAAATAAATTTAAAAATGTGTCATAAAGGTCTCTTTTTTTGCGGAATTTTGTCTAGTTTCAGAAAATATATAGCTTTTCCATTTCAATTGGTTTAGATATACTAATTTTATGTATTACATACAATGAGTCATGACATAAGAAAAAAGCAGATTTTTTTGATTTTTAGAAAACTGCATATTTTTGTACAAAAAAACCATGAAATATTCTCCATTACACCATTTTTAAAAAGGCACCTAATGTATCAATATATAACCACAATAGTTCTGGTCATAAAGTGTAGATAGAAAAAAATATGCAATGTTGTTCTTCTGAATTTTAACAAAATTTTACTTTTTTTCCCCCTTTTTTTTTCTTTTTTTTTTTAACTCTTTACTTATACACATAATAATGATAAATTTTGAATCTGTGGAGTCTGCTGAAAAAAAGGATATATAATTTGTCTTGGTCATATAAGAAAACTTGACTTCAAATCGCATTTAAACATGATGAGCACAAAACGGTAAAAATGAGCTCAGCACACGGGCAGGAAATGCCTCAGCAGCGAAAGGGTTAAAATTACTGGCTTTTCTATAAATGATAGAGGTTTGAGATGGTAATTCCGTACCTAAAACTAGATCTTGTAATAAAAGAGGCCAATGTTTTTTTACAATTCTCTCCATCTGTTTATAACCCGTGTTGAATTCGGTCAAAAAGGCAATTCTACTTTTATTCTCAGTTATTTTTTTTTGTTCTGAAAAGGTCCTTCCTTTGTATTCTCATAACTTCTTGGATGGTCCTTTCAACTTCCTCTGGATTATAATCTTTCTGTAGTAATTTATCTTTAATATATTCAGATTGTTCTACAAAATCAGCTAACTTGGTACAATTACATTGCAATCTGATAAATTGACTCCTCGGAATGGACTTGAGCCAAGAAGGATGATGACAGCTCCCCCGATGGACGTAACCATTACCATCGGTTGGTTTGAAATAACATTTAGTGACAACCTTCTGGTTGTCACTGTCACGGTGGCAGTACCACCAGGCACGCACCACCCTATACTTGCCCTCCGATCCTTGGAAGTGGTCGGTCTGTAAATATATAACCCTATGAATATAACTCGCAGGAAGGTGAGGTCAAGGTTCCTGAGAGAAGCCCCTATATGCAGAGATGCACTGTAAACTGCAAGGGCAGGTGAAAGCAACACAGGGTTAACTAAAGACCTCTGTACGGCAATACCAAAGATTCCCTGCACTGAAAGGCCGGTCTTTAGGATAGCCGGATCTAATCTAAAGGAAAGTATTACCTTGAAGCCGTACAGAGTCTTTTGTTGTATGCAGATGACAGGGTTTCTTGGAAACGGTACTGACAAGGAATATAATATAGAGGAGTCACATAGAGGAAAGCCAAAGGTCATAACCAGAGAAAGTACGTCATATAGGATACAGGAATCAGAACCAGAAGGGAAGTCAGCCAAGCCAAAATCAGTAACCGGGGAATCTAAATGGAACATAAACAGCAAAACAAAATACAGCAATAGACAGAACTAAATACACAGAAGGAACTGACAAACTGGAACAGAAATATTAGAGGCAAAAACTGAACTAGGATGAACAAACGGAGAATATCAGGAACACAGCAAGGAGCTCACAGGACGCAAGGAGACCAGGCAAAGGAAAAATGACCCAGCAATGTCCTATAGGTACATTGCTCTAATATAGTCAGGGGAATCAAGGCAAGGGTAAACAGGTGAGCAGCACACAGAACACCAATTAACCCCTGGGAGGCCACCCAGGAATTGGCAGCAACAGAAACACAAGGGAAAAAACACAATATACAAATACAGAGGGCAGGAAGACAGGTATGCCAGCATGGAATGTGACAGTCACTACTAATGGTGAGGTCCAAAAAGTCAATTTGGTTGTCGTTAAACATAGGATTAAATTTAAGGGAAAAGTGATTACTATTAATGTACTGCGTAAAATTCTCCAATGTCTTCTGGGAACCCCCCCAAATAACCAAGACATCATCAATGTATCTCCGCCAGAGGACCAGGCCCGCCCCAACATTAATCCGGCCAAAAAGAAATTGGGACTCCCAATATCTCATATAGATGTTGGCATAATTTGGGGCGAACCTGGTCCCCATGGTTGTACCCATTAACTGTAAATAAAATCCATTATCATACCAAAAATAATTATGTTGTAATATGTATGAAATGGCTTGAAGTAAAAATGATTTCAACTCGGAACCTACACTAGTATCTTGGGATAAATAAAATTCCACAGCTTCAAGACCCAATTTATGATCAATTATAGTATAATAGGAGGACACATCAAATGATGCCCACCTATAACTAGAGTGCCATTTAATCCTCTCCAAATCCAACAAAATATGAGTTGTATCTTTGATATAGGAGGGAGCCTCCCGGGCATATTTCTGAAGATAAAAATCTATAAACTGCGATAAATTCGAAGTTATAGAGTTGATCCCACTGATTATTGGTCGGCCCGGTGGTCTAGTCAAATTTTTATGAATTTTGGGAGTAAAATAAAAAAAATAGTATCTTAGGATGTTGATTCAATGAAAATTTATAATTATTTTCAGAGATAACCCCATTAATTTTAGCTTCATCCAGAATCCTTGACAATATTTTGTTAAATCTTACAGTGGGGACCCAGTTAATCGGGTATATGTTTTAGAATCCCCAAGGATGACATAAGATTCTTCTCTATAATATTCCAGGGTCATCCGCACAATAGCTCCACCCTTATCAGCTTCCCTGATGACGATATCCTTTCTTTCTTGAAGTTCCTTAATACTGCTAACCTCCTCCCTAGTTAAATTGTAGGTTCTAGAATTCCTATGGTTACACAATTTTTCAAAATCTTTCTCAACCATCTTTCCAAACATTTCCAGAAATGGTCCCCTACAGTGTCCTGGATAAAATGTGGACTTCGGTTTAAATTTAGCCGTTCCCACTGGAATTCCCATATCGACATTGTTCATACCAGCCCCTTTAAGCAGAAAAAAATCTTTTTAATGTCATTTTCTTAAGACATTTTGCAGCTCTATGTAAAAATTATACCCATCAGAGGATTTGTTTGGGGGCAAATTTCAACCCTTTTTTTAAAGTTTCCCTTATTGTCTCATTCAAAACCACATCGGTTAAATTGAGTATACCTAATTCCTTCCATGTTGATTCAATGGACCTCCCTACCCATGGGCTCCTCTCTAGTCACCTCTTCTTCTGTGGGGAATCCTCCTGCAACACATCGTATTTGTTGGGATGCGCCAAACCATTGTTCTTGGGCGGAAAATAGTTCATAATGGTCCGCTCCTTTCGACGTGCCCCTAAAAAATTATTCTCCTTTACCCGTTCTTGGCTATCAGCTGCCTGAGCCCAAGTTTTAGATAATTTGGGACGTCAATTTGCCCATTCCCATGATGGATGGTAGTTGTATTGGAGAGCCCAGAGGCCACTTGGTCCAATCCATTATTGATGACTGTTTGTTTGTTAGGTCGTTCATATACTTTATTAGTGTCAAATTGTTTATCATTTCTTTTGAATTCATTATTTGGATATTTAGATCGTTTTTCGTGCTTTTTTTCGTTTTACATTTTATGAATGTCATCAGGGAAGCTGATAAGAGTGGAGCTATTGTGCTGATGACCCTGGAATATTATAGAGAAGAATCTTATGCCATCCTTGGGGATTCTAAAATGTATACCCGATTAACTGGGGACCCCACTGTAAGATATAACAAAATATTGTCAAGGATTCTGGATGAAGCTAAAATTAATGGGGTTATCAGCCATGGGGACCAGGTTCGCCCCAAATTATGCCAACATCTATATGAGATATTGGGAGTCCCAATTTCTTTTTGGCCGGATTAATGTTGGGGCGGGCCTGGTCCTCTGGTGGCGATACATTGATGATGTCTTGGTTATTTGGGGGGGTTCCCAGAAGACATTGGAGAATTTTACGCAGTACATTAATAGTAATAAGTTTTCCCTTAAATTTAATCCTATGTTTAACGACAACCAAATTGACTTTTTAGACCTCACCATTAGTAGTGACAACCAGAGGGTTGTCACTAAATGTTATTTCAAACCAACCGATGGTAATGGTTACGTCCATCAGGGGAGCTGTCATCATCCTTCTTGGCTCAAGTCAATTCCGAGGAGTCAATTTATCAGATTGCAACGTAATTGTACCAAGTTAACTGATTTTGTTGAACAATCTGAATAGATTAAAGATAAATTACTACAGAAAGATTATAATCCAGAGGAAGTTGAAAGGACCATCCAAGAAGTTATGAGAATACGAAGGAAGGACCTTTTCAGAACAAAAAAGAAAATAACTGAGAATAGAAGTAGATTTGCCTTTTTGACCGAATTCAATACGGGTTATAAACAGATGGAGAGAATTGTAAAAAAAACATTGGCCTCTTTTATTACAAGATCTAGTTTTAGGTACGGAATTACCATCTCAACCCTCTATCATTTATAGAAAAGCCAGTAATTTTAAGCTCACGTTAGCACCGAGTATCCCTCAAGGTCCTAGTAAACCTCATGTGGGAACTAAGGGATTTAAGCGGTGTGGGACATGCAAAGCATGTCGATATTTACCACCGATAGTTAATAATTTCAGAAGTAGTTCTACAGGAGAGCAATTTTCAATTAAGAGTGAAATTACATGTAACACTCCCTTTGTAGTTTATTTAATTCAGTGCTCATGCGGCTCTCAGTATGTGGGCCAGACTGTCCGGAAGTTTAAATGTAGATTGTTGGAACATCAAAATAATATCAGGAAAAACTTACTTACTTACTCACTTCCTACCAGTCCATTGTAACACATGTCCTGAATACCAAGAAAAATCATTAAAGTGTTTTGGGATAGAGGAAGTTAAAAGTGACTGGAGGGGGGGTAATAGTTTATTCTCCCTATCTAGGAGGGAAACAAATTGGATACATAGGTTAAAGACACTGGAACATAAAGGGTTAAACAGCGATATTGATCTTATATGTTTTCTACAAAAATAGTGTTCCTGTTGTTGTATAATCTTTGCTGTATCACTCATTATTTCTATACTGTTTATTTTATTTCATTTTGTCCGTTTATTGTACGATCCGCTGGAAACTGATTATGATCATCAACCATTGTGGTGAAAATCCGGATGCCCATCACTTCACCGTCGGCCAAATCGGAAGCCTTGAATTGCCAGGATGCTGGGAACCGAATGTACCCTGGAGTGATGACATCCGCCCGGCATGGGGACTCCTATACTCACAGGACATAGGACGGTCTTTTGGTTCCAGATGAGGACCCCGCCAGGCAGATACCACAGTGTTTGGTAAAACACTGGGGCCCATCCGGTGGTGGTCAGGTGGTGGAACACTTCCGGGTCATCAGACCGGATGGACTTAGGGACTCGGTTTCGTTTTAGTTTTTTTTTCCGTGGTTTTTTCGCGCTTTTTTCGTTTTACATTTTATGAATGTCATCATTGCTTTTAATTTCATGTGTATATAAGGGGGGTGATTAGATGGACTTCTCTATGCTCCTGAGGAAGTCTGGTAGACAAAACGCGTCGAGCAGTACCACTAACGATCCGACACACTAAGGAATTGGTGATGTTGATATGCCTCATTTGTTTTTATTTATGTAAGCGCAATTAAAAAACGCTATTTTAAAACTGTTGGCAATCTACACTATTGTGTTTATTTTTCTTTAAGGCCAATGCAAGTTTCTGGAATTTAAAAGAACCTGTGATGTGCCTGTATAACAACGGCAGCTTGTGAGTGGCCATTTTTTGTATTATATATACAATTGGCTTAAGGGGTATCACCCTATGTATTTTCGTTTTTATTCTCTGCATAGATACCCTAGAAATTTCTAATTAATACATTCTCGACTGAGACTTTGCGTCCATTTTAAAATATAGGTTTTTCCAAAGTAGCTCAGTAGATCTACAGAGAGAAAAATATTGCAATTAATCCACACCCTGTATACTTCCACATAAAAGCATAAACATAACAATCAATTATGATCAATCTAACCCAATATGAATGCTATATGGACTTATCTATGCTCCTGAGGGAGTCTGGTAGACGAAACGCATCGAGCAGTACCACTAACGATCTGACACACTAAGTAATTGGTGATGTTGTATTGCCTCATTTGTTTTTATTTATGTAAGCGCAATTAGAGAATGTATTACGATTATTGTGTTAGTGAGACTTTTTATGCTTCCACGCTGTAGCGCAAAAAACCTGAAGGTCATATTATAAAAAAAATGTAATGTGATGGAAAGGACTCTGGAAAAATAAAAAAATAAAAAAATGCATCAAAAAGTCTACAGAGGGAAAAAGGCTCCAATTCAGACTCGGCTGAAACAATGCTCTGCACACATCCTGATACTGATTCCTGTCCTTGCTATACATTGAGACATTCAAAACTTTAATTTGGAGATTACAAGCACACTTTCTGCATGTACAGTTTGATTGAAACACTGAACTACTGATTAGATAAATAAAAAAATAATTTAATTACCTGTTCTGCTGATGAATTTAGATTGCAATCATTTGTTACAGCTGAAGGAGAAAAATACATTATTCATACAGCTACAAAACACTTCTGCAAAACAGTAATCGGTAATTGTGACGGAACGGCCGCCACTATACCGTAGCGCGGTCCAAATTTTTAAAATGTTGATTTGGTGTGGCGTATTAAAGAATTCATTAGGTTGTATTTTCATAAGTTCCCCCTTTAATTCTCCCCATTGTTGACCTGTTCCCTGCCTGTCCACAGCCCCGGGAAGACGCCCGGCCCGTGAATGCCTCGAGCCGCCGCTAACTGTCTCTGCCAAGCCGCCCAACCTTGCCCGCCTTGCCCCGCAGTGTGGAAACCACGCAGAAGAGCGCTTCTTGGCCAGTATGCTTATGGGGGTGCGAATTTCATAACGAAGCGCCCCCGGGAAACCCGAACGCCGACCAGGGATCCCTCGCCGGGAGCGCGGCCGGCAAACAGTGACGCTTGCTCGGGTACAGCCGCCGGACTTCCACCCTCCACAGCTCGGGCCCCGTTGATCCGATCAGGGTGCTTTTTGGACTGAACCAGCCCCCGGACCTGAGCTACCAGGCTGTACCCCCAGCGTGCCGCCGCTGCCAGTGGATCACCCTGAAATCCCTGGTAAACCCCAAACTCAGGCTGAACGCCACAGGGAGCCGCCAGGACAAAAGAGAGCTCACACCACAGGGGGGGGGGGCCGGGCGCTGCCCGGACAGGGAGAGGTTCTGGGAGGGGGGGGGACAGACGAGCTGGTGCCAAGACCCAAGATAAGGGCTGCGTACAGCAGGGGTCCCCCAGGTTAACCAAGGCAGATTGGGCAATGGCCCGAGGCAAAGATCACCGCAGGAGGGCTGAGGGCAGGCCAGGGGAGAACCATGGTTTCATTCTCCATAAATACCCCTGTATCCCCCATGTTAAATAAACTGGTACCTGTTTGAACCTTTACTCCTGCCTCGGCTATTAATTGGGGATAACAGGGCTTGGGGGACCGCGACGCTTCAAGGATCGTGCAAAAGCGCTTAATCACCGCCAAATTCATACAGCCCGCTACACCTGACTCTACACCTCCAGACAAGCTCGGCGCTGACGGCGGATCTACCCGTGCAGGGTAGCGGTGATCCGTTACAGTAATAATATTTAAAAATTTCCTTATAACAGTGTACTGTGTTTAATTTATATAAAACAACTCTTACAGAATCAATTCTCTTTGGCTTTGCAACTGGTGCTTCGATACCCATGTGCCAATAATTGTATAGTTCTTATATATTTAATAATATTTAACATATTTAATTCATCTGACACTGAAGTAAACTTTTTAGACAATTCTTTTACTCGCTTTTGAAACCACTAATAATTAAAATCTTTAAATCCCATCTGTATTTACTAAGACCAATTCCTAGAATCTCCTAAAAGGAGACATGTTTCAAAATTATATTATTATTCAATGTTATATACCATACGTTATAAGGGGTGTGATAAACCTGAAGAGTAAACCATCAGCAAACTATCCTACTTTGTCAGAAACTGTTGGGAATATGTTTAGATTATCTCTAGGAATGTCTCAAGATTCCGAATTTTTAGAAGCAAATTACCATATAGTAAAACCTGCAATCAAAGGAAACCTTGACCTTCGTAAATGCCATATTTACACTTATGCACCCCAGCCCACACACACATGCACGCACACATAAACACACACACTTTAATTGCTAATAGATCATGTCAGTTCTGAATCTAAATACAATGCTATAATAACCGTGGTGTATCCTTATTTGTGCATTTGTGTATGTATGCTCTGTGTGTGGGTCCTCTGTGTGTGGGTGTTCTGCCTGTGTTTGTATGGATGCTCTACCTCTCTGTGTGTGGATGCTCTACCTGTGTGTATGGGTGCTCTGCGTGTGTGCTCTACATGTGTGTGTATCAGTGGCGTAGCGTGGGTTGTCAGCGCCCGGGGCCAGCCAAGAATTGTGCTCCCCCCCAACCTGTGGACACGTTATCGATATTGCCCCAGCCAGCTCACACATGGATATTGCCCCAGCTCATGGATATGCCCCAGCTCATGGATATGCCCCAGCTCACACATGGATTTGCCCCAGCTCACATATGGATTTGCCCCAGCTCACAAATGGATATACTGCCCCAGCTCACAAATGGATATACTGCCCCAGCTCATGGATATACTGCCCCCCAGCACATGGATATACTGCCCCAGCTCATGGATATACTGCCCTAGCACATGGATATACTGCCCCAGCACATGGATATACTGCCCCCCAGCACATGGATATACTGCCCCCCAGCACATGGATATACTGCCCCAGCACATGGATATACTGCCCCAGCTCATGGATATACTGCCCCCCAGCACATGGATATACTGCCCCAGCTCATGGATATACTGCCCTAGCACATGGATATACTGCCCCAGCTCGTGGATATTGCCCCAGCTCATGGATATACTGCCCCCCAAGCTCTCGTGGATATACTGCCCCAGCTCGTGGATATTGCCCCAGCTCGTGGATATTGCCCCAGCTCGTGGATATACTGCCCCCCAAGCTCTCATGGATATACTGCCCCAGCTCATGGATATTGCCCCAGCTCGTGGATATTGCCCCAGCTCGTGGATATACTGCCCCCCAAGCTCTCATGGATATGCCCCAGCTCACACCCCAGACCAGACATGGGGCGGCTGTTCGAATGCTCTATCGGCATTCGGACAGCCGCCCCTGGAGCTCCGTCTCCGGCATACTTACCTGCCTGAGCGGCGCAGGGAAAGTTTCCCCGCTTCCGCTCGTTGAAGGACCCAAGCCGTGGTCATGGACTCCCACGTGACCGCGGCTTGGGTCCTTCAAAGAGCGGAAGCGAGGAAACTTTCCCTTCGCCGCTCAGGCAGGTAAGTATGCCGGAGACGGAGCTCCAGGGGCGGCTGTCCAAATGCCGATAGAGCATTCGAACAGCCGCCCAAGCCCGGGCCTCAACTATTAGGGGCGCAAATTTCTTTTGAAATTATGCGCCCCTAAGAAAACTGCGCCTGGGGCCACGGCCCCCCAGCCCCCCCCACACTATGCCACTGGTGTGTATGTGCCTTCTGCCTGCGTGTTGTGCACACTGCATGTGTGTGTGTGCTTTACGTGTATGTGTGCTCTGCAAGGTGTGTGTTCCGTAAGTGTGTATACAGAGGGAATATATGGTTATGTTAGTTTGTGTACGTTTGTGTAAATGTATGGCTATGTATGTGTGTCACTTAATTTTTTTTTAAAAATGGGCTGCTGTGCTTTTAATTGGTCGGGCCTATTTTATGCCCCAGTCCGGCCCTGAATGCAGCAGTAAAATATGTTGAACATTTTGTTACAGTGAGGGTGAGGGCTGCTCCTTCTAGCGTTTTGACGGTAATACAGTGTGGTAGGAATGAGTTTTCACAGGGAAGTTTGTTACTTTTTTTAGAGCACAGTAATCGTACATTAAAAAGGTGTTCGAAAAGGGGTATTATATTTAAATTAATGGTTTTCATTGTCTTACAAAGCAAAATCGAGTAGTGAATGGGTTAAACAAGTGCTCTCTATATGTTACCAGATACCATTTATCTGTGTGTTTTCAGCTTTAGAATTTAGAATTTTCAGCTTTAGAATTGTTTTTTTGATTGTCTATTTTCCTATATTTCCATTTATTTTTCACAATTTCTATTATCTTATCTCCCAAATAAAAATATCTTGTTCTTTTTGTGCTGCTATATCATGCTGTTATGATGATGAAGGTACTTAAACAAACGAAAATTTAATTTGTTCCATATTGACTGAGGAACTTTAGTTATCTGTTTTTTTACTCGCACATTGTGGGAAAGTGATAAAACAGATCAGTTCACCTACTAAACTATTGTTCATGCTTTTTTGGAAAGAGTGCTACAATTTAAATACTTTATTTCACTAGATGACCAATCATTGACCTGGATTATAAAACATTGAGCTGCTCAGTAAACGTAAATTTGTTAGACCTCATTGTCATGACTTAGATAGAAATTCAGAATATTAGTGAAAAATAGATGAGGTTAAAAAACCTCCAAGTTATTTCACTTTTACTGTTTTTGGCCTGATATTTACACTTCCTCTGTCAATTCTCATTTATGAAAAACCCTAAAATGAAAAAAAGGAAATTTGCAAGTCTGTTATGAGTAAGAGAAACAGTTACACTGTTCCCAAACGCCTGTAAAAATTATCAATAAAACTACATGAAAAGCATCTGCAGATACAAACCATATGATGAGGTCAAATTAACTTGACAACTTGTTTAGAGATATTTTATGTCTGCTAGATAAAGTGTGTTCAGAAGCCAACATCTAAGGCTGGTGTCAGACAAGCGCATTTTGTACGGACTGTGCGTCCGTGCAGTACGGATGCACGTTCTGACGGAAGACTTGGTAGTGGCCACACGGTCCGTTATTTTTGACTGATGTAGAGAAAAAGAGGGACCTATGGGAAATAATATTAATATGAAAAATGATACAAATTGATACATGATATCAAAAAACATTTTGTCCGCGAAGATGCTAGACGTCAAAAATGCGGACCGTCTGACTTCCTCTCATCACTCACACACAAAGCTATGCGGACGTGGCACACTCTGTGCATCCGTCCTAGTGGATTGACGTTCTTGCCTAACTTACGTCCGTTTGCCGCGTCTGCAGTTCGGTGCGGACACACTTTGTGTGTTGTTCCCTATTGCTCGTAATTCTATGCTACCCCGGATGTTAATATGTGCGCAAAAACGGACGTGATCACTGCGTTCGTCTGACACAAGCCTAAGACTACTGGGGAAGGATTAGATTGCTTTCTTTTACCATAAGTCTGTTTAAACTGGCACACACATGTGAAGTATTACATGATGGAGGTGGTCTTCATATGGTCAGTTAAAGCAGTGATCCCCAACCCTGGTCCTCAGGGCCCACTAACAGGCCAGGTTTGCCGGATATCTGAAGCACAGCACAGGTGATATGATTTGCTGTTCAGTAATTGAAGGATTCAGTCTGCATTTCTCAAAGGTAATCCTTAAAATCTGGCCTGTTAGTGGGCCCTGAGGGACAGGGTTGGGGACCACTGAGTTAAAGCATCTGGTTCCTCCAAATATTTTTTAAAAAATGGTCAAAATACAATAGTGCCATTAGAAATGGAGACAAATGTAATTCAGTGAGGTGCAGTTTATTTTTCCATCAAAGAACACTCCATATGCACCAATTACTAAAGCCTATTACAGTGGCTATATCTCTTGGAATCTGTGAATGTTGACCCTCTATGTCAAACTGTTTTTCAAGTTTACGCCCTCTTACAAAAATATGATTTGGTGGAAACGTGTTTTTCGTAGCCTAAAATTCAGTGTGGGTATGAACTAGGAATACTCAGCAGCACAACCGTTAAAGTCCTGCTGAATTGTCACGGGCTCTGTGCATGTAGTGCCTAGGGATGTGCGTTTCGGGTTTCGGAATATCAGAATTTTCACGAAATTTCCCGATTTGTGTTTTCGGATGCGGCCGATTTTCCGAAAAGTTTTAGATCCGAAAATGACAGATCCGAAAAGTTTTTCGAGCCGAAACGAAATATTTTCGGAATTTTCGAATGTACTTAAAATGTGTCAAATCGAAATTTATTGCTTTGAAACGAGGAGAACAGACGTTCCGAAAATACGAAAAGTCGATACAAAAACGAGCTAAGTGACACGAAAATACGAAAAATGGTCGAAATTCCGAAAAAAAATGTATACGAAAAACGAGTCGAGCCGAACCGAATTGAAACAGAAATCGGTCGAAACGAGCCGAATCGAAAAGTTTAAAAATCCGAAAAATCGAATCGAATGGAAAAAAAAATCGGTGCACAAGCCTACAATCTCTGTAGCAAGGTTCAGCAGCCTTGGCCCCCCAAATGATTCTGGAATTACATTTTCTATGAGGTTCAGCCAATCTAATGAGTAAGCATCATGGGAGATATACAGTAGTTCCAAACATTTGGAGGTCCAAGACTGCTGATCCCTGCTCTGTAGAATGAAATTGGAAACTACAACCTGGTTTATTTATTTTCTTTGTGACCTTAAAGTTGATAAATTAACTAAATATTGCATGTCACGTTGCAAGTAAAATCCTACTGATAATAAAATAATATAGGTGCATGTAAATATCATTAGCTACAAATGCAGTTCTATACTTACCTTGATATATAGTGTATACATATATTTCATTAAAACTACATAGAATGAAAAGAAATGATATAAGGATTATTACATTGGCTTCAGCAAGTTAAGTGAAACACATAGAACATATTAATGATATGGAAACACCTTAGAAGTAGTAGTTGATACATTTAAAAAATTGCCACTGAGATTGTGAGTTTTAAATGTTGACAGGCATTTACATAACACTATAATTCATATAATTATACAAGTGCAACAACCTAACCCTACAGTGTAAAGGGAACTATGTAGGCTGGTGACCTCTGTCATTTAACCCCTTCACTACCGATATTGAGATATCTCGGCTGCAAAGGCATTATCTGGTGCCCCGATATCAAGATATCTCGGTGTGCTGATCATTCTGCAGCCCAAAAGCAAATAGAATTTGTTAGCTGCAAACAAATTTTGTTTGCTTTTGAGTTGCAGGAGATGCCCCCAAAGTTTTAGCCCTCTGGGCATAATGCCCAAAGAGCTAAAACTGTAAAATCAGCTGATGAAAGCTCTGAAATATTGGGTTTTCAGCAGCTGTCAGCAGCCGATGCAGGGGAGAAAAAAAACATAGACCTGCTTCTCAAACCTCTGTAACTCAATTTGGAGGTAGATGGTGACATCTACTGGCCAAATAGGTGATTTACTGTAATTATATATATACAGTAGCTGGAATTATATAGAAACGAGCGCAGATGACATCTTTTTTTCTTGTTATATTTACTGTAATAAATATTAATGTATAATTAATTAAAATTTTTACAAAAAAACACTGGTTTCTGACAATGGTTTACTGGAAAATCACTTGGTAGTGAAGGGGTTAATTGTCCATCAGTCACAAAGACATGTATTTTATAATTCAATTTATTGCGCAAAAACAAATATCTTTACAGTGATTTGATTGGCTGAACTTGTTTTAGTGATTTTCTGTAAGTAATTTATAACCGCCAATTATTTCCGAAATTATGTGTTAGAAGCTGAGTTAGAACCTATAATACAGGGATCTCAAACTCGTCCCCATCCCAAATGTTTCTGAACTACAACTTCCATGATTCTCTGGCCATCTATTGCATTCAAAGGATTATGGGAATTGTAGGCAGTCAACATCTGGGGGACCAGAGTTTGAGATCTCTGCTGAAATAGCATTTGGATGAAAAAATACAGTTTTGTACTCATCCAACACTTGAGAGCTGTGTGATGAGAGTTATATAAAGACAAGATGTCATGGTTTACACTACAATGAGTCTTTCACACAAACCTATTTCTCCGATGTTTCCAAAAGAAATTTCCAACAACGTATCAGCAGACATATTAGTTTAGATGACGAATAAATCCAGTTGTTCTAGAATTGATTTTTTAAAAATATAGCTTATAGGATTAAATTATTTAAAAATTATTTTTTGTTTATGTTTACAGTATATATTATTATTATTTTGTCATTTTAGTGCTAGATTTGCTTGAAAATTGTATGTGTTTATTAAGACCTTGTAAGAACATGAACTACATGATACAAATATGTCGTCACTCCAGATATGAAGGTTATGCTGGCCTGTGACTGCAGCTGAGATAGCTATTGAAAGGGGAAGAAGTCAAAGGTTTGTCAGGTTGGTCATGATTTTGCTCAACTTACTCTTGTCCGGTGTAAGTAGAATCTGTGGAAAACAGAACACACTAGTTTATTCATTGTAAAATCCAAAATATATTTTATACTGATACGTCATTGCTATTATAATGCTCTATTATTTCCATAAATTCATTCAGCAGCTGTATAAATCCTTTTCATTGATCTTGGGTGAAATATTAAGATGGAGTGTTGCTGGGGCTCTGGTTCTCTGTGCAATACCAGAGCTACCTGTCAGGTAAGGCTGGTGTCAAATGAGCGTTTTTAGGAGCGGAAGGAACGTCCGTGAGAGTGGACATTCCTTCCACTCTGACGCCTGTCTGACGCTTGTCTGGCCACCTCGCTGAGCGCAGTTAGTGCGCTCAGCGCTGCAAGGCTCGATCCTCCTATGGAGGATCTCAATTTCTCCCGAATCTCAGTAAGCGTTGGGACAGAGTTTGATTTCCATTTCACCACTATTAACAGATGAATGGTCGTGAATATGTGGGATAACATGCCTCTTTGTGAGCGTGAGAGAGAATGGGAACACATGAAGCAGAAACAACTCGGGATCTGAATCCAACTGTAATCCTACCACCTCAGAGGCCAAAGACCCCACCTCGCTCCAGACCGGAGCAAGATTCGGACAACTCCACCAGACATGGTAAAAGGTCCATTTCCCACCCCCACATCTCCAGCACAGAGGGGAATCCTTTGAATTATAATGACACTCTTTGTCGGGGGTGATATATCAACTATATAACACCTTCTTCCGTGTCTCAGTTAAGGTCGCACAATGAAAGTTCGCCACAGCATCCCGGAAAAAGCGTTCCCACTGCTGTTGCGGGATTTCTCTCCCCATGTCCCCCTCCCAGCTCCATTGAAATCTCTGTTTCGATGGTGGGACAGAATCCACCAACGTTTTGTACCACAGAGAGAGGATCTTCAACTGAGGGACATCATCCACACAATACATCTCAAACCGGGAAAGCAAAGAAATTTTCTTAGGAAACGGGTCCCCCATCCCCAACTTACATAAAAGGGACAGGACCTGCAAATAGGAGAAGTGGAGCGAAGTCTGAATATTATACTGTATGTATACTGTATGTAGGGGTGGCATCATTTCATCTTTGGACCTAGACACCCCTTCAGTGCCATATATACTTTTCATAGGGTCACCGCTCTAACACTGCAAAGAAAATGGGCAGTATGGGACTGGATTAGGTAGGTTTTCTGATGGCGAGTAATTTATAAGGCTTGGCTAGTAGCTAAGGACCTGAAATTTTGAGCCCTGGCATATGCAATTTGTTAACATATATGGCCTTACCAGGCTCAAGTGAGAATCTTTAAATATATCCAGGTCTTGCTCCTCCCAACCCTGCAACCTATAAAATTATTGCTGGGGATTTTAACAGGGTTCCCAACCCTCTCTTAGATTTCTCACGAACCCATCGACAGTCCAAACCCTAATCTATTTCCAACTGTTTAATGCTCTTTTCTGGTTCACTAGCTTTACAGGACATCTGGTGATGACACCACCCTACTAAGATTTTACCTTCTATTCTGATCCTCATGACTCTTTCTCTCTTAATGACATATTTTTAGCCACCAAACTCATAGCTTATCTCACATTCTCATTCTCCATTGGTATCATTGCGCTTTCTGTCCATACCATTAAAGCTATGAAACATTTTCTTCTAAATCTCTTTTTATTCTCCAACATATGGCACATTCCCTCCTACTTGGCAAATTTTGAAATTACAGGAAGGCTTGAGAAAAGCAGCCAAAATTCCTTACACATTGACAACTAACTGCAACATCTTTACTGCACATGACCTTGAAAGGACTGGTGGATCCAGAGAGGGGGCACAGGTGCCCCCCCCTAAGCTGCAGTCCCATTTGTAGGTGATGCCGGAGACCTTTGGACATTTAAACACTGTCAGGGTTATTCAGAGAGAGTGAAAAGCAGGAGAATGACTGGAGAATGACTGGAGAATGACTGGAGAATGAAAAATTCTAGGTCAAAATAGCCAAACCAGAAAAATTGTCCCTTTCATCTCATTTTCCAAATCGGCTATTTTGACCTAGAATTTTTCATTCTCCAGTCATTCTCCTGCTTTTCACGCTCTCTGAATAACCCTGTGTATCTCCGGGGTTCCTCACATCCTACATAGACAACTGCGATATCGTTGGAAGACCAGATTCTGCCTCTTCCAATTATACCAAACTTGATTATGTGCAATGTGCAGAGTAAAACTAAAACACAAGAGGAAACTGTGTTTTCTCAGTTTTGTTTAAAATTGTGTATTTCCTTACAACAGGGTTCTCAAACTCAAATTACCCGAGGGCCACTGGACAAGTTTTCATATGCCATGGGGACCGCATGCAAAATGTCAAACTCATTTGAAAACAATTATATTTAACTTAGAACTTTGGTTTAATAAATACTATCAAAATGCAGTATTTTATTAAAATATATTTAAAATAATTATATAAATAAAATATAAAAATATATAAAAATAAAATTTAAATATAATATATATATAAAAAATGATGCTGTGGCTGAAACCCCTGCTCAACAGGGCAGGTGTGGAGTGTCCTGAGCGCTGGGGAGGGAATACCCATGACACTCCACAAAAGTCCTGAACTGCAGGAGCAACAAGGCCAATCCAGGCCACCCCCCTCCAGGCCCTTGGGTGGCGCCTGAGTGCCCGATAGGTCAGTCCGCCCCTGTCTGCGGGCCATTTGTCATAGGTCTGGTAATACGGCCAGTACTTTGAGACCCCTGCCTTAGAAAAAATGCAGGATGGGAAGTGAAATGATTCAGAAGCAAAGGGGTTAATCATGTATCCTGACATTTTGTATGTATTAAACCCCTGTGTACACTATCTAACCTGCCTGCTGTGCGTATGACTCCTCCATCTTTGCCTCTCGCCTGCAACCCCTGACCATGAACATGGCAGCATTTACTAGTAACAACTAGGGATGTGCGTTTCGGTTTTCGGATTTTCCATGAATCGTCCCAATTCGTTGCTTCGGATTCGGCCGATTTTCCGAATCGCATCGGATCCGAAAACGGCAGATTCGAAAAGATTTCCGAGCCGAAACGAAAAGTTTTCGGAATTTTCGTATGGACTTGAAATGTGTACAATCGCAATTCATTTTCATTCCATTCGTGATTTCGGTTCCATTTCGGTAATTTCGGACATCGTATTTTTCGGTTATATTGCTGTTTCTGTAATTTTGTATCATTTCCAATGATCCGATAATTCTGTCGATATGGTAATTCTGCCGATTCTATCGTTTTTTATTAAATAAATTGTTTATTAAATAAAGATCCTTTTTTTTCTTATGAATATGCATTGCACAATTTATTTAATCGTATTAAAATGGTATGAAAGGAACAAAAATGAACAAAACAATTTAAAAAATGCAAAACTGACCCAAATGGTCTGACTTTAAAAATAAAAACCAGAACAAAAGGTTTTAAAACGGAAAAAAAGTTGATCAAAATTATCTGAAACAAAAAAAAACCCAGAACAAATAAAATAATAACCCTTTCGCTGCTGAGGCATTTCACGCCTGTGTGCTAAGCTCATTTTTATCGGTTTCGTTCATCATGTTTAAATGCGTTTTGAAGCCTTATTTTATTATATGACCCAGACATGTTATATATTGTTCGTTCCGGCAGACTCGGCAGATTCATAATATATCATTATTATATGTATACGTTATGTCCTTTCTGAGATCACTACCACAATGGTAGAGCGTAACAAATTGATAATTCCAGAAATAATTATAAGGTATTGACAGAAAATGTAAAAAGACAAGGTAGTAGAAGACCAAAGGGATTGCCCCTATAAACAATTCGAAAACTTCAGTTACTCTGATAAGAATATCAGGGTACTAGTGTCTCCCAGAGACCAAATTAATAATTAACTTTTATTAAACTTGATTAAAACGGCAAACAAACAGACAAAAATAGACAGTGCATTCAAAACAAAATATAATGAATTAAAAACAAAGACAATTCTGCTGTAAAGGTTATTGAATGTAACGGCAGGAGATATGATCAATGGTCAATACAGTAGGTGGCCTTCAAGGGTCACCTCAAAGTATTGTAACGTATATAGAAAGTGGGTAACAATATCAGACCATGAAAAGACTGCACGTACAAAAAACAGAGAGAGCAAAAGCAAGACACTCCTATAGGGAAGAATTGGCTCAAATAGCCTAGTATAAACGTATCACTGTAATTGCCCAAATTGCCATTGCTAAAAAGACCCAACAACGGGGTATATATGTATATTGGGGTCTCAAAATACAGTTTCCCAGAGTGACAATAGGGAGTTCTTGCCTGTGAAGTGCACCCGACGCGCGTTTCGCCACAAATGGCTCGTCAGGAGTGCTTACGGACTAAATGACAGGCTGGGGTATTTAAATTGTAGATGTTCCGCCCCAGCCGGTATACTGACCAATGGGACAAAGGGATGGCAGACAATCAAATCGTGTGGCTGCCATGAAGATCGACAACCGGGAGATCCAATAGTGATCCCTGTTTTGTTCATGTACCTAGATAGCTGGTAGAGCGAAAAAAATCTCGCTATATTGTGGTATCGATGTAAATCCGGTAGTCTAGTGAGCCGTAATACAATGAATTTAATCATAATGTGATAAAGTCATATTATTTACTGAATTATGGATATCATTAGAGAAAAATAATGATAATCGCTAAACAAAGTGAATTTAGAGCAGTGATGAAATTATCTTTTGAGAATTCGCCTAAGTTAAAATAGAGGCATCGTTATATAATAAATACGATAATGAGGATAATAATGATGCTGTATCGGAATGACAAAGGAATGTCCGCAGTAAATTGGCTACATAATTGTAAGCTTGCATCATATAGTTATATAGTGGCACAAAAGTAGCAGAAAAGCGTGTTTGCCACGTTCATGAGTAAATGGTTATTTCATATAAAGATAGGGGATCGAGTAAATGTAATTAGTGAATAAATCTATATCTAAATCTATATCTAAATCAGGATATGCCAACTGAATAAACCATAAACTTAGTTTGTTTTAATGGAGAAATAGTATAATCTTCAGGAAAATTATGTGATAAAGACCCTGTGGAACCGATTATAGTAATAATGAAATTACTGAGGTCAATTGAAAGGAATATATGTTTATAGTGAAGAAAAACAACGTACTGGAAACGGCCATATCTCAATTGACATAAATTTATGAAAATATATGAACTAAGTCTAAAAGTAATAAAGAATGGATATTGTAGTGCAAAATAGATAATTGTGACACTGCGTGCTTGCTCTGGCCTCTGGGCGCAGCTTGATCATGGAAGACAGCTCGCGGTGGCTGTCCATGCTGAGGGGGCGGGGTTATCCCCGCTTCCCTCACTCTCTATTGGACAGCCACCGCGAGCTGTCTTCCATGATCAAGCTGCGCCCAGAGGCCAGAACAAGCACGCAGTGTTATAGAGCAGCGTGACAGCGACCGGTGGAGAGACCCATCACATCATACTCAGCCATGTGTGAACTTTGCGGGACCCCGGCGGAGATACTCACCTCTCTGTCCGGGGTCCAGTGGCATTCTGACTTCAGCGTCCTCAGACGCTGAAGTCAAGCTCCTCCCAACGTAAATGACGTCATCGCGTAATTTGCAGGCGACCCCCGGCCAAGGCCGGTGCAAGCATTTTTATCTAGTCAGGCGAAGGTGCATTTTGGTGCCTCCCCATCCGTGTCTGTAACGTTGGGAGCTTCCAGCCCTACCTGTGTGCTTGAGGGCAGCATGTCTGATGCTGCTCGCTGACCAATGCCCAGTTTAAATGGAGACAGGCAGGGAGGTGGCTGCATGAGGCGCGGCTTGAGTGGGGGGCGTGGCCTGGTGAAGGTCTTTAAAAACCCTCAGTGTTTTCTCAGCAGTTGCCAGATCGTGGTTATCCATACCTGAGCTCCTTGTACCTGACTGCTATATTGAATTAACCCGTTATTGACCTCTGCTTGTTTCTGACTATTCTGCCTTCTGTTGCCCTAGACCATTTTCTTTCTTGTACTACGCCACTGCTCTGATATCGACCCGGCTATTCCATTTGACCATTCTGAACTCTGTATTCCTGATTCTGGCTCGGCTGACTACTCCCTGTGTTGTTAACCCTTTCTGTCTAGCTAGTTTACCTGGCCAATTCTAAGGACCAGACAGTTAGAGATCTTTCACGGCTACTCTGTTGGTAGCTTCTGGGCTGTGTGGAGTGTGGGGTGTTAAGTACTGCGTGGTGGGATCTGGGAACCGTGACAGTGTCATGTCAAGCCAATCGGGATAGAGGTGCCATGATAATCTCTATATATACACATATATATACACACTCTAGGGTTGCTCATATAAGTATATATGCCCCCAGCTCATATGAGTATATTTGCCCCCAGATCACATGTGGATATATTTGTCCCCAGCTCACATGTGGATATATTTGCCCCCAGATCACATGTAGATATATTTGCCCCAGATTACATGGGTATATATTGCCCCAGCTCATATGGAGATATTTGCCCCCAGCTCATATGGGTACATTTGCCCCAGCTCACATGTGGATATATTTGCCCCCAGATCACATGTAGATATATTTGCCCCCAGATTACATGGGTATATATTTGCCCCCAGCTCATATGGGTATATTTGCCCCCAGCCCATAAGGGTACCTTTGCCCCCAGCTCACATGTGGATATATTTGCCCCCAGATCACATGTAGATATATTTGCCCCAGATCACATGTAGATGTATTTGCCCCCAGATTACATGGGTATATATTGCCCCAGCTCATATGGGCATATTTGCCCCCAGATCACATGTGGATATATTTGCCCCAACTCATGGATATATTTGCCCCAACTCATGGATATATTTGCCCCCAGATCACATGTGGATATATTTGCCCCCAGATCACATGTGGATATATTTGCTCCCAGATCACATGTGGATATATTTGCCCCCAGCTCATGGATATATATATATTTGCCCCCAACTCAGGGATATATTTGCCCCCAGATCACATGTGGATATATTTGCCCCCAACTCATGGATATAGTTGCCCCCAGATCACATGTGGATATATTTGCCCCCAACTCATGGATATATTTGCCCCCAACTCATGGATATATTTGCCCCCAGATCACATGTGGATATATTTGCCTGCAACGCATGGATATATTTCCCCCCAGCTCATGGATATATATATTTGCCCCAACTCATGGATATATTTGCCCCCAGATCACATACGGATATATCTGCCCCAGCTCTCACCTGCTGCCAGGCCCCCCAGGCTCCGCCGGCATTCCTCATGGTGGCGAGCGGCCGCTGACGTGATGCAGCTTTGCCGCTCACCGAGTGGGAACCACATGACCAGCGCAGCCGCATTCTCGCGAGATCGCGCACGGCGCTGGTCAGGTGGTTTGGCCCCTAGCGCTGCGCCGGGTCTCCCCGGCCGACCAAGATGGCCCCGACAAACTGGCAGGAAGCCAGATAGTAAGGTGGCCGCCTGTGCCGCCTTACGCTAGCGCCGGCCCTGCCCCCGGCAATGATGGGAGATCGCCTGGAAGGGAGGGTGGGGGATCTGTTTGGATCCCTCTCCCTCTCGATCGGGAGATCCCACAAAAGATCCCTTGCGGCGCCGAAGTGCGGCCTAGCTCCGGTGTGGGCCGCCATCTTAGATGGCAGCTCCACCCCCGGGTCCTCCCCTCACTGCCTGATGTCCTCACACATAGCGTGATGATGTCAGATAGCCGGGGAACCCCTAGCTGCTCGGAATTCCCTGGTGGAGATAGGGGGTTCATTTGAACCTCGATTTCTCCAGAACCGTGGCAGCTAGGGGGTCATGGAGGGTGTCAATCGAAAGGCCGGAGCATGGCCTTTCAAATGATACCCAACATGACCATGTATAAAGTAAAAAAATACAAAAAAAGGTATTTTTTTTGTGTGTTATTTTTATTAATGCAGCAATATTGTTCACATTTCAATTATAATGTGAACAATGATGCTGCACTAATGATTTTTTTCTATGGTGTGCGTTTGCTAAAAATCACATAATTCCCCCCCAAAAATTTAGTAAGTCCCCATTTCTATATAACCGCAAATGTTCATGTGATAAAAGGTGAAAAAAACGCTTTACATGCTGCAGATGATTAAAAATTCAAGTTTTATTGCATTTTTTGTTATAATATACAGGCAGAACATGACGTATACATATAAAAATGATATATTATGAATCTGCCGAGTCTGCCGGAAAGAACGATATATAATATGTCTGGGTCGTATAATAAAATGTAGCTTCAAATCGCGTTTAAACATGATGAGCGAAAGCGGTAAAAATTAGCTCAGCACACAGCGGTGAAATGTCTCAGCAGTGAAAGGGTTAAAGGAACAGTGAGTTTTCCATAAAATAAGGGTTAAAAATAAAAATGAAAAATTCCTTCAAATATCGTGCCTAGGAGGTCCCCATAACCTGCCCGTGAAGTGGCGGATTTGTAGGATGTATGGAAACATCGCCATCACAGACCCACACACGATACCTGGCACTCCCAGTCTGCGTACAATGTATCAAATTCATGAGACCGGACTAATTAGAAGCACATGTTATTTCCAAACACTAATTAAACACCTGTTGTTTACGCCGTTTGAGAGCACAGGTCATTTAGAGTTGAGAATCTTTGCACCTAGACATTAGTTTTAAATTCAATATCTAATAAACTGTTGCTTATAATATTCTGCAGTAAAGAGTCTCTTTATTTCTAGATTTTTTTAAAAAAAAAATCGAACCGAACACGCCAAAAAGTTTGAAGAAGTTCGCGAACTTGCGAACGTCCAAAGTTCGAATCGAACTCCGAACTGATCGAACCGAACAGCTCATCCCTAGTTGTGACATCACCTAAGCTTACCAAAACCATGCCATGGTAATCAAATGTCAAGGCAGTACAAGGTTGTGTTAAAGTGTGTGACATTTTTTGGCCAGGCAGGCAGTGTAGAATGTGCAGTCACATTCATGGCCACAAATATGTTGACAAATTTATGACAAAGGGTCCATAGAAATGTCAATAAATTTATGTACATATCATTTTAACAGTGAGGAAACCAAGCAATACATATTAAGTAAGGAAAAGCAATGCACACAATCACAGGAAAATAGTGAAAAAATATAAAATTCATTTACAAACGATGCCAAATGGCAAACTGCCCAACTGAAAATTAAAACATGGGGGAGGAGGAGGCTGGTCTAGAGCCATTCCAGGACGTCCACAGCATTGTTCAGATGCTCCCCCATTTTGTGGAGCAGTTCCGCCATATCCTGTAAATTGTTGCCGAGCAGGCGTAGCTCTGCAATCGCCATCCTAATGCTCGCCCTGTCCGGTCTGGCTTCTCTTGCTATATATCCAATAAATGAAAGAAGTAAGTAAAACAGGTTCCTATTTTTGACTAAAAGTCATTAAAAAATATAAGAGTATATAGGAGGCTGGCGGCCTCCTGAGGCTCCAACTCCCCCTCCTCCTCCTCTACCACCACTGTCAGCACCTCTTCCGGTGCTATATCTAAGAAATTAAAGAAAGAAAAAATACGGTAAACAACAAAACTGATTTGTTTTTGACCAAAAGTCGTTGCAAAATACAACAGTAAAAAACCTGAACTAGCAGCCTCCTGCGGCTCCGGCTCCCTCTCATTGCCATCCTCCTCCTGCTGCACCTCTTGTGCTATATATAAAAAAATTAAATGAAAATACAGTAAACAAAAAAGCTTTCTGTTTTTGACCAAAAGTCGTTGCAAAATAAAACAGTATATACCAGAGCTGGTGGTCGCCCGTGGCTCCCCCTCCTCCTCCACTGGGGCACTGGAGGTGCTGGTCCCCGGGGCATGAGATGCTGCCTTTGCCTTCCTGTTTTCTGCTAAATAAAAAAAATAACACGTAAATAATGCAGACTGGAAAAAATGGTATACCTAAACACTATATTGCCGAAAGTATTTGGACACCCCTCCACTACCAGCTTGACTACTCCCATCTCATAGTTCTAAAGTCACAAAATATTTATTTATTATTTACCCCTGCACATAGACATATATTGCGGTTCAATTATAATTTTTTTTCAGAAGTAAACATTACGTTTATTCAATAAAAACTATCATTTGTGTTGTGTGCATACAAAACGGAATTGTGCTGACTGCTTTTAGTTATTTCAAAGATGGCCTCAGTTTCTGCTAATAAAACTGGATATTGCAGAAACTACAGAAATCAGCCATTTTGTTTTGAAATTCGCATCCAAAGCATTCAGTGGCACTGCTGCTGATAGCAAACTGAATTGCTGCGCTGCATCAATTCAGCAGCTGCTGAGGTATTGAACGCGGCTCTGTTTGGATGCACTTTCAGAAGAACTACATGTCCCATCCCACCACTTAGCAGAGGCTCAGAGATTTTTGTTGATGCGCAGGTGGGAGCCAATATTGGGCAAGCTGAGGGTCATCTCGTATGCATGACTCAGTCACCACAACCTCCCCCCCAACACACTACAGTACACAGTGCCAAAAGAAATCCAGCATTGTAATTTCATCTACATACATCAAATATCAAAATTTTCACGAATACGTAAAATCACAAAAAAGAACAGCTATGGCAAAAATGCACGTGTGAGTCCTGAAAACGCAAAGCTATACACATTGCATGAAAAAAGGACTAGATCAATCAACGTATTTCTGTGCACATTAGCACATGCAAGCACATTATTATTATTATACAGGATTTATATAGCGCCAACAGTTTGCGCAGCGCTTTACAATATATCATGACACTTACGTTTGGCTATGACACGCCGGATGTGCCTCAATTGCTCCTCACGTGCCTTGAGGTTGGACCAGCATTTTCGGAGCTGGTCCTTCGTCCGGACCTTGCCAAACAATTCCAGGAGGGTGGTGCGGACCTTAGCAAGGATACGGTACTTGCAGACATTGTTCTTCCTGCTGTAAGGGCCCTTACGGCAGTCATAGTCACGTTTCTCGAAGATGCGGACCAGCTCCACCATCTCCTCAAATGCCATGTTGCTGGCCCGCTTATTCCTGGGTGTCTCTGGGGTGGAAGGGGATGAGGTGTCCGAATGGCTCTTTGAGCCATGATGGGATGACAATATAAATTTTTTTTGGCCTATCCAAAAAATTGTCAAACTCTACAATGTCTCTGTAAAGTATACGATAGGCCGTAATGGAGACGGACATCCGTGCGCATGCGCGACCCGCGGACGAAACGAATCCAACTACGAACCCAAACCGAAGGGAAATTTCAAAAATAACGTTTAATCGTGAAGTTTATACGCTACATATCAATCACTAAAAGTGTCTGTAGCGCTCACTCCCGGAGGAGCCGCTGAAATTGAACCTCGGGTCAGTCTCCCCGCACTAGGGAATAAATATACTCCAGCACCGTCGTGGATTTTATAAATTATATAGTTTACTAGAATAAATGGCATATAATGAATAACACGGTATACGTATTTATATTTACAGTACTTCGTAATGCGGGAAACGCGCAGCGGAAAAGAAATACAATGCTTCGTAATTCGAGAAACGCGCAGCGGAAAAGAAATACAAATCTTCGTAATTCGAGAAACGTGCAGCGGAAAAAGGAAAAATATATATTTAACCCCCTTTGAGGTTGGGGAGTGAGTCCCGTACAGGTTATGTCCCAAGAATGTAGGTGTGTGTGTGTGTGATGGTACCCGGGTACAATATTCAACTGGCCAGTGAATTATTTATGAGGTATCTTCGACTAGTCAAGTTGGGGCCCTGTGGGTTTTGAAACAAACAGCAGCGTGCTTTCTATTTTCACAATGGCCTGGAAGGCCTCTCACCCATCCGCCCGATACTTGGTGCTCTGCTCGACCCAGGACGTCTCTCCGCTCGATTTTGAATGGGATTTTTCAGGGTTACCGGATCCGCTGTCTCGCTTTTCTGTAGCTGCTGCAAGATGTCCAGCTCACCACCTGCACTCCCTGTCTGATCGATCTGCGGTGCTCCTAACTTGGGGTCCTCTCGCTCACTTGGTATCAGCATGGGTATCCTGGTGAATCACTGGGTCTTCCTCTTGTAAGGCTGAATAACCCAGTCTTTATCTCTGTCAGGCCCCAGCTGCGCTCCGGCCTGGTCACTGTCACGTTCTGCAGCACTGTGTCTTGCTTCTCTCACTCCCTGGTGCGCTCTGCCAGCTCTCTCCACGAGGCTCAGGATGTCAGCGTCTGTCTCCCACCCACTTCCTGTGTCCGCTCCCAAAGCATGCCGGGAAATGTAGTCCCAATGTTCAGCGTCTCACATTGTGCTTGTCTCCCTCCGGTGGCCAAAAACAAGTACTACATGGCAGGGGATTTAAAACCAGCGCTACACTCTCCCCCTCCTAGAACTCTTGGGTCTCTCCAAGGAGGTACAACAGTTGCATTATATTTAAACACATTTTTAGGCAACATATACAGGCTCAGCAGCAAGCATACAATGGGTTATATACACTTCCTCAAGTTGACTCATGCTTTGGACTACCTCAGCTAACATAGCAGACACTTCGGGCAACCTTCGCACTGTGGTGACGGCCTCTTCAGTGCTATGTCCTGGTGAGTCATAGGTGAGTCTCTGGGGCGGTCGAACAGAGCGTTTTGGTTCTGGCTCGATCAGTTCCTCTTCAGGTGGAAGTACTACAGGCGCGAGTTCAATTCTTCTCTCTACCACTGGAGCAGACATCTCTTCAGAGTATGATCTTTCCAGTGAAGGCATAGAACTGTAGTCGTAAGATTCAGCTTCAGGAACTACAGGGATTTCAATAGTCTCGGGGACTTCCAACTGAAATTCAGGAGCTTCAGGCCTCAAATTACTTTCCCACCGTTCAGGAACCGAGATAACCTCTTCAGGTTCCGGTGAGCGCATCCAGTGCAGACAAAAACTCTCTTCCTCACTGTCCCTTTCGCTCTCTTCAACAGCCCAGGTCTGCTGAGACCGAGTAACAGGAGGCAAACGTGGAGCAGGCAGATTCGGCAGAGGAAGTTCATCCCCAACTGGTATCCTCACAGCCTCTCTCAAAGGTAACAAATGATTCCGGTGCCAGTTCTTAAGAGGCCCAGCCTTTCCATCCGGCCGGATTTGATACACCGACAGACCCAGCAGTTGCTTGCAGACAATGTAGACTTGAGAACTCCATCTATCCGCCAACTTGTGCCTCGCAGCAGCACCCAAGTTCTTCAACAAAACCCTATCACCGGGTTGTAGATCCTGTATCCGAACTTTCAAGTCATAGTTCCTTTTGTTCCTTTGCTCCCTGTTTCCTGAAGTCAAACGGGCCTGTTCAAATGCAGAGGCCAGATTCTTTCGAAGTCTATCCACATAATTTCTATGGGAAGCTACCGACGTCTGGTCCAGAGATAACCCAAACGCCAAATCAACCGGCAGTCGAGCTTCTCTTCCGAACATAAGACGGTACGGTGAGTATCCAGTGGCGTCACTCTCCGTACTGTTATATGCATGCACCAGAGTAGCTATGTGACGACTCCAACTCTGCTTCTCTGTGTTTGACAACGTCCCCAGCATATTTAGCAGTGTGCGATTGAACCTTTCAGGCTGAGCATCACCTTGAGGGTGATATGGTGTAGTTCGGGTCTTTTGGATTCCCAACAGTTCCAGCAATTGCCCAACAAGTCGGCTTTCAAAGTCTCTACCCTGATCAGAGTGTATTCTCCTTGGTAGGCCGTAGTGAACAAAGAACTTCTCCATCAGAACCTTTGCCACTGTCGGAGCGCGTTGGTCTTTCGTAGAAAAGGCTTGGGCGTAACGTGTGAAGTGATCAGTCACTATAAGAATATTTCCCTGCCCACTAGCATCTGGCTCTAAGCAGAGGAAGTCAATGCACACCAAATCCATGGGTCCTTGACTTTGCAGATGGCTCATTGGAGCGGTTCGGGTCGGTAGGGTCTTCCTTTGAATACACCTCAGACATGAATGGCAGTAACTTTCCACTTCAGCTCTCATGCAAGGCCAATAGAACCTGTCTCGCACCAGCTTAAAAGTCCTTTCTGCGCCCAAATGTCCATGCTCATCATGCAGCGATCGCAGCACACTCTCCCTATGTTTAGTGGGAAGGAATAACTGTTGGGTCTCTTCAGCATTGGTTGATGGGCCCCTTCGGTAGACCACCCCATCCAACAACTTCAACCGTTCCCACTCTTTGTAGACCAATCGGGCTCCATCTGGGGAATTGGTCAGCAGAATTTCACGCTGGTTCGCAGTTAGGGCCTTTATGGTTAACGCAATTAAAGGGTCTCTGGCCTGATCAGCTTTCAGGTCCTGTTTTGAAAAGGCAGGTAGATTTTAATCCCTCAATTGCGTAGGGTTGCAGTAGAACTCCGGAACAGCTGCAGCCATGACTCCTATGGCCTCCGCTTCAATCCCTCCCTTGACCTGGTGCTCTGCTCCTTGACACAAAGCTTGGACCCTGTCTGGAGTTTTACAGTGTAGGATCTTCTCGACAAAGCATCAGCATCTCGATTATTCATCCCAGGGCGATACTTCAGGCTGAACCGAAACCCTGACAGAGCGGCCAACCACCGATGTCCCATTGCGTCCAGTTTTGCAGTAGTAAGGATGTAGGTAAGAGGATTGTTATCTGTCTTTATCACAAACTCGGCCCCATACAGATAGTCCTTTAGCTTGTCTACCACTGCCCACTTTAAGGCTAGGTACTCCAACTTGTGGGTAGGATAGTTCTTTTCGGAAGACGTAAGGCTCCGGCTCACATACGCTACAGGCCTCAGCAATCCACCATACTCTTGATACAGGACTCCTCCTAGACCTTCTCTGCTGGCATCCACATGTAACTCGTACGGCTTGTGAGGATCCGCATAGGCCAAGACAGGAGCTCGAGTTAAACTCTCTTTCAGCTTCATAAAAGCACCTTCACACTGACTGGTCCACTCTCCCTGGATGGACTCTCGAGCTTTCCTCGGCCCTGGAGCTGCCGGATTTCGGTCGGAGACCTTGTGGCCTTCTTCTGTGCTTTCCTTCTGTAGGAGCTTGTTCAGTGGTTGGGCTATTTTTGCGAATCCTCCTACAAATCTTCGATAATAGGAACAGGACCCCAAGAAAGATCTAAGTTCAGTGACGTTGCGGGGTCTAGGCCAAGAAGCTATGGCTTCCAACTACCGAGGATCTGTCGAAACACCTTCTGCTGAGACCACATGTCCCAGATGCGTAACAGACGGTAAACAGAATTGACATTTCTCCAGAGACAGTTTCAATCCCTCTTCATGGAGCCTCTTCAAGACCTTCTCCAAACGTTGCTCATGTTCTTCCAGAGTCTTCCCAAACACAATTATGTCATCCAGGTACACTAATACTTCGATCAGATTCATGTCCCCGACTGTCTTCTCCATCAACCGCTGGAACGTGGCTGGAGCTCCCGTAAGGCCTTGAGGCATTCTGTTGAATTCGAAGAACCCCAGTGGACAGATGAACGCAGTCTTTTCTTTGTCTTCAGGATGCATTGGTATCTGGTGATATCCACTTCGCAGGTCTAGCACACTAAACCATTTTGCTCCAGACAAACACTGTAAGGCATCTTCTATCCGAGGAGTAGCATATTGGTCTGGGATGGTTCTCCGATTCAGCGTGCGATAGTCTATGCATAGGCGGACAGAACCATTCTTCTTCTGGACCATTACTATTGGAGAGGCATATGGACTCCTGGACTCTTGGATCACCTTGGTTCTTTGCAGTTCATTCAACTGTTCTCGTAGATCATCCAAGTCTCCCAGCGGAACTCGTCTTGACCTTTCACGAAACGGCTCGTCTTCTTGTAATCGAATGCGGTGCTCAGTACTTTTGGCCAGGCCTACGTCGAACTCATCTTTCGAGAACAAGTCTCTC